>JAJMBN010000050.1:0-91034 GCA_030572735.1 Sugiyamaella mastotermitis
TTATTATTATTATTATTATTATTATTATTATTATTATTATTATTATTATTATTGTTATTATTTTGTGTTATGCTTTATTTATATATTTATATGGTTTTTTGTTAGGGAAATTTACTGATGCAATGAAATGTAAAGTAGCCGTAAAATAAAAATAAATAATGTAAGAAAGAGACCAATTACCAATACCGCCAAGGAGCCCAAATATCTACAATTGTCTCATCTTTGTCCACAATAAAATACAATTTATGACATGCAGAAGTCATGCCAGCATGCTGAGGGTATAATTGGATCCTATCCCCAATCTTCCAAGGTGGTTTCACAGGACCAATAGATTCATTTCCAATGTACGAGACAATACCAAATTGTTCTGTCATACTGGTTAGAATCCAGTCATCGTGATCTTTAATATGAGCTACCCCGCCTAGTGGTCCACTTTGACCAGAAAGAGCTAACATTCCAGCAGAAACTAAATATTCATTTCGGGAAGGATAATATGAACATATTTCAGCTAATACAGAACCAGCAATATCAGATTTTGCCACAAATTTGGTAGCTACTTGTTGGAGGTCCAGTGCGACATAACTTCCTGCATGTAATTCCAGGGTATCGTTAGTATGCAACTTTAATGAGCTATAGCTGTCAGGATTCAGGGCGTTTACAGTGGGAGTAGCACCTACAGACAGAATGAAGTTCATATCATCACTTCTAAATACAGCTCTAGTTCTTTCAGCTGCTTTACTTAAATATGCAATTTCGTTTCTCAAGCAAATGTCAGTATTCTCTTTATTTGCCCAATTACAACTATCCAAAGAGTGACAGTAAAACCCCCTAATAACAAATTTAGGGGACTTGGACGATGCAATGCGAGCAATTATAGAGTCAAATTCTGGACTCATAGAGAGAGAACTGAGGTCCAATTTATAAGCATTCATATTGATAAATATTTTCCATTGTCTCGTATTGGAAGTCAAATTTGAATTCGAACCCACAGTTAATAATAATTCTAACTGAGTAGGGTGATCAATTACAATGCTGAGATTACTTCCCAAATTATGATATAAGTTCCGGTAATATGCAAGTTCTTTAACTTGACTTTTGCCTAGGGGCGTGCAAAACAGGACATCTTCCACTAATCTTTCTTCTACTAAAGTTACCAGATTTCGAATTTCTTCCAAAGAAGATGCTAATACTTTGGAAATAGGCTCAGAACCACCAACAATGGTGTTGATTCTTCGCGGCTGACAGGGGTATCCTAACTGCTCCCGTACTACTGGAAGGGCTTTGAAAACATTAACGTGGGGTCGGAACTCGACATTTTCTAACTCCTGTATTCGTTTTAACATCCGTTGACTATTATTTCGAACTTTAGATCTATCAATAATAAAAGCAGGAACAGGGATTTCAGATAGTGGCTTTCCCACATAATCTCTAGCTTTCTTGACATCCTGAAGAAAGCTCATTGACTTAACTTCTTCGATTGTCATTTAAGTGCAGACTTTATGGAAATGTAGCACAAGTTTCCTGTCATATATAGTAAACAACAACAAAGACGAATAAATAATTATGTCAAAAACGATATTAATGAAGAGAATACCGCAGTAAAAGTACAGAACTACTCAAAATTTGCTCTAGAAACGTAGCAAATTTATAAGCTCCCACGATTATTAATAGGTCTGAATAATTGGAACAAGTCGAGAAGTAGCTATAATAAATACCAAAAAAATCATATAATTATATGATTTAAGATCATTAACTACCCCAGAAGTAGTCAAATATAAGAGACAGGGGAATTTCCCAATAACCTGGGGGAAGGAATCAACCAGGGTATTTATGGGTATAAAAAAGGATGAGGGCTAGCTAGAAAAAGTTGGAGAACTTTGACCGAAAAAAATGCCACCTCTGACCATTCTGCGTGGAATTTCAGCACGCCGATCTTTAGAATATTATAAAAAGAAATATTATAAATAAAATATGTGACACTAGTGTTCAAGAAGTATTTTTTGTTCGATTGAGCGGTATGGTATTACTTTTGCAATTATTATTTTTATGCAAGATTTATTCTCCTGCTTGGACTGTCCAGGCCTCACATGAAGTCCCCTAATGTTTATTAAGGAGAATTATACACTATGAAGCCGATCGAACCGTCTAGCTAAGCTAGTTCGTTGTTCTAACAGGTGCAGGCGTCACTGGGTCAAAAAGACCAGAGGCCCTAGTTACGTCAGTCATACACAATTTTTTTTAGATAGCATATAAGAACATACAGAGGCAAGAGAATTATGTTTAGAAATATATTTAATAATAATAATAATATAATCATAATAATGAAAATTATTCTGGTGCGGATATATTTATAGTGAGAAAAATGGCAATGACTTTTAGTTGTTGTACAGGGGTAAGTGCAACGGCAGGATGAGTTTAAGGGGTGGTGACAACATCATACAATATAGACTTTTGGTTAAGCAAGAGATATGTGTGGAACAAATTGTGCTGCCGAATGCACTAAAATTCCATGCTATCATACATAAAATATTTTGGGGATTTCTTTTTCTCCATTTTATTTCTTTTCCCTATGAAGGGCCATGTCAAAAATAATAAATTCGATTGGAATATCGATCTGGTTTTAATATTGCCTAGTTTAAGCAGCTATCTGTTACATGAATAGTTGAGGATCCTTGCCGTGTGATAGAATCGATCTGATGTAATTATGGATCTTTCAAAGGCATTCGTTACGCAATTAGCCTTATTAAATTAATATTCAGTACAATAATAGGGACAAGATAAACCAATGTTATTGTTAATTGTTGGGTGAATTGAATACCAGTGAATGGTAACTATTTGTTTCAGGTTATAGACTATACCGTGATATTGCTTTTGACACATACAGTAATAGCGATCAGCTAAAACTAGGCCCTTTTGAGACTCTAGAGGACGTATTTGGTGCAAGGCTCACTCTACAAATCCCACTAACAACAATACACCTTTAAAAAGTCGCTAGCTTGGGTCTCATTGCTGTACATGCCTAGTTAAATACGCGATCGACTAACCGGCAACTGTAAATACCTCCGTACAGGAGGTACTATGAGCATAACCACTGGGCTACCTATAGTTTATATAAATATAGCAAGTCAACTTTACAACTACTAATACAGAACTTTAGTATATATTCCCGTTAAATTCTAACTTTATAATAGTATTTATAATCAGGAGATCAGATGACCTGGCAACTGATCACAACTAAATATTTAGTATACAGCCTGTATCCTGGTTTCGTGACCCCACATATCAGCACCTAGTTTACTGCGCTTATACATCTAGTAAGAAACTTTCCTTCCATGGCATCTGCTCCACTGCGGACGGCCAGTCTTCCAAGTGTATTAATGCTGTAACCCAGTGCCGTATATACAGTAGCTGCTGTTGACTTACTGCGCTTTAATGTAACTACTATAATTGGTGGCCGGTCAAATAGTTACTGATTATACACCATGACAGATTGATGACAAACATAAGAATAATAATCATAATATAATAAAATTATTTTAATTACTTCAATGGTATTCGCTGTTATCTTTTTCATTGTCTTTTTTTTTTTATCTTTTTTTCGTCATATATTGGTAAATATCAGTGAGTGAATGTTTAGCCCTTACCATCCTGCCTTAGCTGTAGATTCATGCAAAATATCTGACTTTAAGTTTGTTTATTCCACTCTCGTTACTAGAAACATTATGCATATCAGAATCGGAACTAAATCACTCGTCTATTTGGACAATAAGGGATCTAACATATATTGAATGATTACAACGAGGGACGCATAGCTTTCACTTGCCTACGGTGCTTTCTTGGTACTAGCACTATCACCGCTTACTAAATAGATCGCAGCCCTTTCAATGACTACATTACAATCGCTATGTAAAACTAAGTGTTAATTACTGTTACATCAGCTGGTCAGACCAGGATCCCACATCCGTCCCTGGCAATATATTAATTTAGTTGCCCACATCTAAATTAGTGGCTGAAATGGAATTATTAAAAATTTCTACTAAATACCGACTAGTACCAGGTACATAGTTAAAGCTTATCAAAAACAAAAAAAAAAAAGAAAAAAAGAAAAAAAAAATCTGGGTTTTGGTGGTGGCCAGCGTTTTACAATTGTCTCCCAATAGCATCTGCTGGCTTAACCAGAGTTAACCTTTAACAGTGCTCTGGCAGTACGACACGCGTCAGTAAACAACCCAAGTAGTTCATATGTTTATACCTTCAATTTTCTTCTTCATATTTCCCCCAGCCACCATCGCTCAGATAGGTATTTACCAAATCATGGAGAACCCATATGAGCAAGTCCAAAATGCTCTTCTAGCAAGAATCATAAATAATGTTGTAAGTTGGAAAAATTTAGTGCTAAAAAATAAATCATATAGAATTTACCCCGCGACAGTACTAACTAGTAACTAGGAGAAACTCAACAATGGGATCACAACTGTTAATACTGCTTTGGAAGAGGTCAACAAAGAAAACATTCAAGTGGAGTTACTGGCACAAATGTGGGAGAGCTATCAACGAAATGTTTTATTTCATTTACAATCTACTGAGCAGTTGCAAAAGCCATTATGAAGTTAACATCAATTACCAGCTTATTTATATTTTTACAATCCTTATTACATACATATTTATATTTATTTCATCTTATAACTATCCAGCCACTAGCAATCAAGAGTCTAGCAGAGAGCTAATTTTATTCTCAATGCTACCTTAAAGTCGTAAACCATTGTAGCAGATTAGATCATCTTTAAAAAGCCTCTCCTAAACTGCCTGGCTAGATAATCTTGGCCAATGGCTACATGTCATAATTCCTAATCTTAAGATGATTTTACCTTTGAAGGAGTTGAATGAACATTATGAACTTTATCCCTGGTACATATTTACGTATATAAGTTACTATATAAGCTCAGATTAACTGTAGTTCTAGCCGCGTTAGACGTACACTTTTGTTGCCTATAACTTATAATCTAATCTAATTATGCTTAAAGCAGATGGGAAAACAGGTGTAGGTCTGTTCTTATGATAAACGTTCTGAGCGCCAGTTAGTTAGAGTAACTGTTAAAAAGTTAACTGTTAACTAGTTAGTGTAGGTTAAGTTAGTTAAGAGCTACAGTTAACGTTAACAGTTACTATAATATGTTATCCTTTAATGTGTGTGAGCTTGAAGACGGTGGCTGCGGTCTGTCTGTATGAATGCCCATACCCATGATATACATGCCTCCCCATGAGCATCATCAGTTTATCCATCACAATAAAATACTAACTTTAACCAAATTTTGAGATTTTATTTTAATTGCATTTTTAACATCTTGGTCTAGTTATTTATATTATTTAAAGGTTAAGATATTAATGGGGTTCATTTCATTGGAATCGGCATTGGAAGAAGATAGACTTGGGTTCCTGGAAGATATCGAGAAAGACAAGAAGTTACGCAATCCCGATAAGGACAAGGTTTCTTCTAAACGTCGACCTGTTTCACAACCACCACAACGACCTGTATCATTGTTATTAAATGATGGAAAAGACAAAGTTGTAGTAGGCGGAAGTTCTACGAGTAGACATGCTAGTAGTTCAAGTACTAAACCGTCATTTAATGCAGAAAGCCTATTCCATCCAGTTGATGCAGACGAGGATAGACCAAGAGGCCGACGTCGTGCCAGTACTCCAGGAGAAAGGCCTACAGGCCCTGGGGTCACTGGATATTTTGATAATGTAAATATGAGAGATACTTCTCCTTCAGTAAGTAGGTCTCGTTCTCGTGGCCGATCTCCTAGTCCAGATTCACGTCGTTTACCAATGGATGACGACGATGATGATGACGACGATGATGAGTATGATGATGATGACGATGATGATGAAGATGATGACGATGATGACATTAGTGATAGCGAGGCACTTGATTTTGGAGATGATGATGATGATGATGGTGAAGCAGTCATTGATGATCACTACGAAGAAGAAGATGATGAATTCGAAGATGAAGACCAACTGAAAGAACATGATGCTAGTTCTGATGATGACATTTATGACAAGCCTACATCCTCTAAAGAAAAGTCATCAACAAATCCTGTTACCTTGAAGAAGAAGCATCCAGAAGGAAGTGCTTTAACAGGTCCTGTTATTACTGCACGTACTCGAAGAGAAACGGCTGCTAGACGACAACGGTTGGCATCTCAAGGTCGTGGCGACGAAGATATTGGTGCATTTGATGATACTATGTCTTTATTAGCAGCTTTAGAGGCTGAAGATAGTGGCAGGAAGAGAATATCAAGTAGTGGTAAGTCGAAGAGTTCTTCGAAGCCCAGAAGACGAATGTCGACTGAGCAGCTGGCATATGCTGCATACAAGAAAAGAATCATACATCCTAACACAGCATTTGATGCTACCGCTGCTGTTAGTGGAAATGGCCAAGAAGGTGACTCTTCTTTTGATGTTCCATATACTTCTGATCATGAAGAGGTAAGAGATGCTATGAGAGCAGCGCAATTAAATATTGAAATCAGTCAAATCCACTCAAACAGGGATACCAGACGTATGTTTCGAACAATGGCACGAGGTGCTTTAGAACCATTAGATCAGCAAGTGTCACCAGAGGGATTAAAGTCGTACATAGTTGCCACAGATTTGTCTCCAGAAGCTACCCATGCGCTTGAGTGGACTATTGGCACCGTTTTAAGAGATGGAAATCTTTTAATAATTGTTTGCGCCTTTGAAGATGACAGTATTCCCGATAATGTTTCAGAAGAGTCTATTAGGCTCCAAGCCATGGAACATATTACAACTACCGCCGTAAAGCTTCTCAGGAAGACTCGTTTACAAGTTCATGTAGTAATTGAGGTTCTACACTGCAAAAACTCCCGTCATGTATTGACTGATATTATTGATCATGTTAGCCCTACCCTCGTTATTCTTGGATCTCGGGGAAGATCCGCATTGAAGGGCGTCTTACTTGGATCTTTTTCAAATTACATTGTTGAAAGAAGCAGTGTGCCAGTTATGGTGGCACGTCGAAAATTACAAAAGGCTAAAAATAAGGGACTTAATGTTAGGTTGGCAAATAATTTAAGAGAACATGTTGCACTTTCAGAGGCTAAAATTGATTAGTCAATTATATATCTATATTTATATATTTATAGCTCCAATAATAACATAGTACGAGCCATTCTCTTCGTACAAGATAATACTAATAAAACTGATGAAAATAACAATAACAATAACAATAACAATAGCAATAACAATAACAAAAAATTAATAAAATATAAGTCAATGAAACATCTTTTAGGGCAACAAGAGCTTCCGACTAAATAAACTATTGCTGTGGAGCATGGCCGTGGCTTTGACTTTGCTGTCTTTTCTTCGGCTTGGAATTATTGCCTGTACTGCTATTATTATTATTTGAAGGCTTTGGAATTCGCAAGATATCATTCAAAACTTGATTCGTCTTTGCCGTTAAGCCTGCTCCACTAATCTGCTTGGCAGTAGTCCAGCTTCCGGTTGTTGGTTTATAGATTTGGACTGAAGTTAGGAACAGCAACAAACATCATTTTTGTCTAGAAGCTTACCATTGGGACTGTCCGCAGCTTGTGATACAGCATCATCATATCCCTTTTTTAAGTATTCAGATACTGCAATGTAATTATAGCCATTAATAGGCTCGTGAATGACACTTGGTTTCCTTTGCATTTTGTCCGGAGAAAGTAAGTTGTATTGACTCTAGATCGAGATCCATCACTTCACCGTGGCTAGGGTTCTTTTTACAGTTAACATTAAATAGTTAAGTTAACTTTGTTAACTTTATACTTGAACCAACCTACCAAAAGAGCCTACCTTAAGTTACTCTTAACACTAGGCAGTTAACTTACTGGCACATACACTAAGGTCAAGTTAAGTTAGTTACTGCATGTATCGCTGATTCCTTCTGCTACCTACTAACGAATATGCGGTAGAAATAACAAAGTGAGAAATAGCACAAAATAACTAGCAACCATCTTTAAACTTTTCTAAACTGCTACAACCACCTTTTGGTATGAATACAGGATCGATGAACATGATCTAACAGTACCAACAGAAAATCATCTGTATAGCGAACGAAGCAATATAAATATGAATAAATGCTTTATTAACAAAACCCAGTTTAAATTATATTAAAATAACAAAAAAAAAAATAAACTAAATAAACAAAAACACAACCAAATTACATGATGATTTCTGGCTTTTCAATATTACCAGCAATAGTCTTGTGGGGTAAGATTCTACCACCATTAACGTAAACTTCATCCTTGACTTCAACATCGTCACCAAGAACACTAACGTTCTCTACACGAGCCCACTTTCCAACCTTGGAGTTCCATCCAATGATAGAATTCTT
Organism: Sugiyamaella mastotermitis; assembly: GCA_030572735.1. NCBI lineage: Eukaryota > Fungi > Ascomycota > Dipodascomycetes > Dipodascales > Trichomonascaceae > Sugiyamaella > Sugiyamaella mastotermitis. The sequence goes on from JAJMBN010000050.1 coordinate 8,405, forward strand.
AACATATGCATGGGGCTTGATAACAGAGTTAGACAAGACAACAGATCTAGATAATCTAGCTCCAGCTCCAACATTTACATTAGGACCGATAACAACGTTAGGTCCAATCTTAGCGTCAGGAGAAATGGTAGCAGTAGGGTCAACAAGGACATTACCACCATGGACATAAGACTTGTCAGAAGGAGCCAAAAGCTCAGGCTTCTTCTTTGCAAGAGAAGTAAGGTATAAACAAGTACCAGAAAGGAAATCCTTGGGTTGACCAACATCCATCCAGTAGCCCTCAAGGTCAAATGAGTGTAAAGTACCTTTGGCAGATAATTGAGGGAAAGTCTCCTTTTCAATAGAAGTAGGTCTCAATTCAATTAAATCAATAACAGAAGGGTTGAGAATGTAGATACCAGCATTAATTCTGTTACCAACGAACTCAACAGGCTTCTCGACAAATCTATCAATTTGAGAAGAACCAGCCTTGTGAACAATAACACCATACTTGGAAGGCTCTTCGACCTTAGTAGCAACAATGGTACCTTCACCACCGTGAGCCTTGTGGAAATCAGCCAACTCCTTAAAAGGATAATCACAAATGATATCAGAGTTAAGAACAAAGAAGGGAGTGTCATCCTTTCTCAAAACTTCCTCGGCCAACTTCAAAGGACCAGCAGTTCCTAGAGGTTCAGTTTCAACAGAGAAGGTGATATGAACACCATACTTCTCTTCGTATTGCTTGAGAGTAGCAACCATGACTTCAGGTCTGTAGTTGACAGCCAAAACAATATCAGTAACACCAGCAGCAGCCAAAGACTCAACTTGATGAAGGATCATAGGCTTGTTACCAAACTCAACCAAAGGCTTAGGGGTAGTCAAAGTCAAAGGTCTGAGACGAGTACCGTAACCACCAACAAGAATCAATCCTTTCATTTTAATGTGAATAAATTAATGCAATATAAAATAAGAAAAATACCAACTAAAACACAAAAGGTTTTAAAGGTATCAGATGAAGCAAAACAATGAAGTAATATGAAAGGGTATCAAGGAATCAATCCACGACGCGTTTATATATTAATCAAAGATAAATAAAAAAAGCGAAGAAATAGAAAATATTAAGAAAATATTATACAATGAACAACGAAGGAATCAAAGTCAAAGAAGAAAAGAAGAAAAAAAAAAAGATCTGATCAAGGGCAAGAAGTGCTCAATTTAAAAGACCTTAATGACCGAGAATAGGGTACCTGTATTTTAGATTTTTGGCGTCTCGAAATATGTATGTGGATAGTAATGGCCGAATGTTACACACCTCCTGAAAATTACTACCAGACAAAGCTTTTTTTAGTTGTCAGTACAAACTGGTGTAACTAAATGGTAACCTTACAATTCTATCCCTGTGATTGCTTTTTATGCAGTAGATTTTTTTAGAACTAAGATGAAGTTACGTGACACAACGTTACTGGCTAGCAGAGCCCAAAGTTTCTTTTTCTAATTTACTGGGAAGGGTAACCGACTTCTTAATTGGGTGCATGAAGGCATTCCTGAGGCTGGGTGTGCCCGCCGCTTTATCTATATTTGTACACCCAGCAATGATAGGCGTATTCTATCTAAGGGGATTGCAGGCTAATAAACTGACGCATTTTAGTCCCTGACAATTTTGTCATGATACAGTAGAAAGATCCTTTAACAGTATACTAGTTCTGGCGTTATCATACTTGTGAATATAGAATTTAATGTCATAGTTACAACATAGTTTAAGGTTCTTTTCAGAATGTATTATATATATTAAATTTAAATTATTAGTTTCTGGATTAATAAATTTAGAATTGCCTTTCCGAACTAGGTGTCAGAAACATAAAGTAACTACCTAAATTTAGCTAACGGGGCTGGTAAGAGTTAAGTTACTTCGGTAGACGTCACATCATTGTCTAGCCAGTTGATCCAAAATGTTCGTTATTTTGACAAACCGATCAAAATCCTTATTTTCCAATCTATAGAGAACTCACCAGTTTTTGAAGATTTCTGTTAGGATGAATTTCGTTTACAATTTCCCACGTGTATACGGACTAAACACGTTTCCAGGGGTAAAAACTTGGGAAAGAAGTTAGCGCTAGAAGCTTAATTCTGGTGTGAACCATTTTCTTTTTTAAATTATGGACATAAATTTGAAACACAAGCTGCAAAACCAAGAATCACAATGGCCAATTTACTATTAAAATATTTCTGCCGTTCAACTAGATAACTTAGAGTAACTACCGTAGCTAATTTAATTCGTGGTTAAGCAAACAGACGATTAAGTGGTTGTGCTCTAAGCTGACAGAACTGGGTAATCAAGTTAGCTGGTTAGTTGTTGCAAACCAAGTTATGTTTAAATGCTGGCCTATGCGTACGTAACTCACCCCCTTGAATCCCCAGATTCCAATCGTGTCAATGCACATTCCAACCACCAAGTTTCTCTCGGCTAAAATTTCCATCATTTTTCTTATACAAGGTACAGTACACCATGTGTTGGATCACTGTAATAAGACTAACTTGAGTTACACTGTATTTAATTGTTATACATGTATAGAATCCATAACGTTCTCTAACCTAGTGTTCTGCTGCTTTAACAAAATACTTTTACTCTGGAGTTCCTTTTTGTGTGCATCGTGGTCCCACTTTGTTCAACCGTTTGATTGATGTGCATCAGCCCAGGACCATCTACACAATCTCAAGCGGACGTATGATTGAATTAGAAAAGTCACTACTTCAATTGCTACGAACCAAGTTGCTTCCTACAATATACTATCTTCCTATTTTTATACATAAGTGGATCTATGACTCTACCTGAATCTTAGATCACGGCAAGTTACAGGGCCATGAAGCATTAATGTAGTTTACTTTGTGCAATATGCATTCTCCTGAAACGCAGGAGGCGGCTCTCGTCTTAATAGGAACCCAGGGAGTATCATTCCCTAACTTATTAGCAAAGCTGCCTTACTATGCATGTTAGCAAAACTTCGGAACCAATTTCCAGCCCTGCAACCCTATTTTTCTCCCGGATGACGACCTCGGAGAAACTAGTACAGCAATAATTTAACCGCAAATTGTCTGTAATTTCGATTGGTCTTAGTGTATTCATCAAGTGGATTTATGATAATTGATTGGAATCGCATGCTAGATACGGATTGAATTACCATGCGTATTGTAATTACTACACTGAAAAAAGGAGCAGTGTTTGCTTAAATTTTTTGCGTTCACTTTAATTTTAATTTTTTTTTTGCTATTCCTGTTTTGTGCATACACTATTGACAGGCATGTATACCGCCGACAACAACGGCTAGCTGTAATTTAGAGTGGCCTTTTTGACGCTCATCCAATTTAACGATTATGGGACTTCATCTTTTTTGCATGGGAATATTTCCGCTTCAGGTATTTTATTTTAGGCAAATCAGGTACAGGTACAATTGCTGATCTATACTATATCTTAATCAAAAAAAAAAGATTTTCCAAGAGTACCATAATAAAATCTTCTTCAGCCCCAATAAATATTCGATGTATTCAACTCTAACATACTGTCAAGTTTGATATCAGCTACCCTTTATCCTCCTGTATATTTTATTATGAGCTACTTAGCTCCACAGTTAACTTGTTAAGAGCTACCGAACACTGCAACTGTTACACAACTTAATACGCAACAACTTGTGGATACAGTACATCAATGCTAGCATTAGCGGATCATACGGCTATGGACGCAACATAGATTATCTTGAAAACGCTTGTGCAGGTTGAAAAATAATTTTTCACCTGCACCTACTAATAAACTCTAATATTTTTGACACGACTAAATATACAGAATAGGAAGGTATGTAACTTATAGCTTACCTGCTACTGTACATACCATGCCTTCCAACAATGGATTGATGAATTTAGATACAGTACATGTGTATTACGGTGTAACTGCTTAATGATCATGCTAGACTAATCTTGTAAAATATCCCTGTAGTTTACCTCGCTGTTGCTGTAAGTTTAGTTAATGTCACAGTAACAGTTACTCTTAAGTTAACTTTTTTTAGTTAGAAGCTTTCGATGTCTCATCTTTTATAGAATCAGTGACAGCTCGGTAACTAACATTAAGCTAAATTGTTAACTTAATCTTCTGCAGTTCAGCTTAAGTTCACTTACAGCAGTTAAAACTGCCTATTCTAACTAGATATTAAAAATAACAAACCGTATGCTTTCAGCCCAGATTTTAAAAAAAAAAGATTTCAATTCAAGGTATAGAACAGATTGGAAATATATTGTCGCAGAATAATTCAATAAAGTCCTTTATAAAGTTCTTTATATCTTGCACTCAGGATAGTTTATAGTCGTCGGTAAATAACCTAAGTTGGGTATTATCTAAGTAGTAAGTACAGAAGTTTTTGCTTCAGGATAAAACATAACTCAATAGCAGTGTTACACCAGCAGATACAAATATATAATTTTACCATTATAGCTCTGAACCAAAAACCATGGGCCCCCAATCCTCTATAAGTTCGTTTTAACAGAACAGCTGATCATAAAAACCGAAATACTTTGATTCAATCCGTATGATGACAATACTTTATCTACAATGTTCGTTGGCAGGTGGCCTATATTATCATATATACCGCTTAGAAAGAAAATTCAAAAAACTTGTCAGGTTTCAAGCAACGTTATCTGAGTCAAAGCTGAAATCTCTAGATGAATTGATTTTATCTGAACTGGGAATATCTTTACTATATGAGTTCCTTTATTTTGTGGGCGTAAAATATAAGTTCTACCCCAGACTAGCCCGTACCATTGCTAGAATGATGGCTGATATAAATAATAAAGACCTCTTTCTGCATCAAGAATATATCCGAAATTTCGTTCGTGAGATTTATGCAGGAAAAATCAAAAACAAATTCGAAGCATGGGAATCTTTAAACAACCTGCTCAACTTAAAAACCTCTTCAACTCATTGCTACTTGATCAATCCAATCCAGAGGTACTTGGGTTCAATTTACCATCGAGGGAGTTTTGATATATCTAGCTCTATGGGTTGCAGTGACTATGAACACTTGCTTTTTGCATGTACTATATGGCCCTCAGCTTACAATGGCAGTTTAGGATATCTTTATAATATAAATGATTGTCGATGGATATGCTGGCCAGTTTCAAAGGTGGAAATATTAGAAGAAGATATATACTACGGTGTGGTTCATATTTTAAACACACTTGTCGAAATTGTAAGGAAAACAATTACTACAGATTTGGTCAAAAATAGAGGCATATTGGTAGTCGGGTTGTCCGGCAATAGGAAACTTAAACTCATTAGACTCTGTAAAAACACTCAACAATATGACAATTGGGACTTTTTTCACCCCACTGAAGTTATCCCCTTCTTTATATGCTCTGGTGTTCTAGACGAAAGCTTAACTTATGTTCATGCGAGAGATTATGCAGTAAAGCATTTTGATACTTTTAGAGCTGCTCAATATATAGAAATCATGAGCTTTTACGGCATGGAAGATTGTAGAGCGTGGAGATTTGAAAGATCGGGAATTTATTACTCGAAATACCTAAGTGTAAACAAAAATTGGGCCCTTCTTATTAAGATTATGTTCGACTACCTTACTGTCCCTTCTTTCATTACTGATCGATATATCTATGAAAAATATGGTGATGGCTATTCAACTCTTCGCTGTATAAGGAAGCTTATCGCCGCTTCTGAAGACAATCATTCAATCCATATCAGTTTGTCATCTCGGTATATCCTGTCAATCCCTAACCAGATACCTCGAAGCTTTACTCTACTAACAACTAAAACATTGTACCTGAAAGATAGCAAGATATCTGAAGAAAGTCTACCTACCAGACTTAAGACGGCTTATATCAACTATAGATCGTAATCTTATGAAATTTATTTTATTTTTATTTTCTTTCAATAATAATCTATTAAAAATGCTCGTCAAACATACTAAAAGTTTTGCTCAAAATGTCTACTCGACAGGAGTAAGAGTTGTACCAGCGTTAATACTACCCCAACCAATCAATCTCCAGTGCTTTTCAACTCTTCGAGACAAAGCAATCTTTTCACCAATTACAGTACATGCAGGAGAAGTCAATTGTAACTTAGCCATATCTGCTCTAACACTGGTAACTCTGGCACCAGCAGTGGTAGAACCAACGTTTACCATTAAAACTTCACCCTTGGTCAATTTTTGAATCTTAGTCAACTTCTTGTCCTCAGTCTTAACACCAAGTAATCTTCTTAATAAGAAAAAATTGATCTCTAATTCGATGTAAATATCAGGTAACTTGCCAACATGACCTAGAACATGACCAACAAGTCTATCTGCTCTACATAAGGTGGGGTCAACCTTGGTACCAACACCAATCAGACCACCAGGAACGGCAAATTTCAAATCATTATCATCAGCAAACAAACTGACAATTCTTGACTTGATAGGTCTGCACTCAATCTTGTTGCTTCCTTCCTTCTTGTGGACAATACCAGGTCTGATTTCAATTTCATCACCAAGTCTAAGAACACCATTGAGAATAGAACCACCAGCAACACCACCCTTCAAGTCCTCTACTTCGGAACCTGGCTTGTTAACATCGAAAGATCTAATAACAATCAACTTAGGATCAGCAGTAAAATCTCTAGGAGGCACAGGGATCTTTTCTACAATGAACTCGTTAACAGCATCAATGTTATACTTTAATTGAGCAGAAATAGGAACAATTGGGGCACCATCAGCTGGGGTACCTTTAACGAAATCCAAGATACTCTTATGATGCTCAAGGGCAGACTCTTGCTTCATAAGATCCACCTTATTTTGGAGGATAATAACATGCTCCAAAGCCATAATTTGAATAGCAGCCAAATGTTCACTGGTTTGAGGTTGGGGGCAAGATTCATTACCAGCAATTAATAAGAGAGCAGCATCCATAACAGCTGCTCCGGAAAGCATAGTACTCATGAGAATATCATGACCAGGACAATCAACAAAACTGACATGTCTCAAAAGTTCGTATCTACCTTGACATCCAGGAGCTTCACATTTGGGAGATATTTCCTTTCCAGATCCAAATGACTTAAATCGAGTAGGTCTTGGGCATTCTGGGTTGTTACATTTATAAATTTTAGCATTAGCATAACCAAGACGGATAGTAATGTTTCTTTCCAACTCGTTCTTAAATCTAACAGTTTGAACACCAGAGATAGCCTTAACAACGGTGGACTTACCGTGGGCTACGTGACCAATAGTACCAATATTAATGGTAGCCTGTCTTTGGATAATCTCAGGACTAAGGGGATTCAATTTAGAGAAGTCGGGATTCTCTGGCTGTTCGGGGAGACCACCACCTTCTTCAAATTCCTTCTTTCTTCGCTCCTCAGCCGTTAAGCCATCTTCAGGCTCATCATCTAATCCAGCAAAAGACACTGACTTTTTTGGCTCTTCGGCATCTTCTTGTTTTTCATGTTCTTGTTCGCCATCGCTATATTCTTCGAATTCACCCTCTTCAGGTTCAGGATCCATATTCTTGCCATCGATAATAATATCGGGCACTTGATCTTGTAAATCAGACATTTTTAAATCAAACTAAAAGGTGGCAATTTATCTTTGATTTCAGTTCTTTTGTTCCTTGCCTTATCAAATAACACAAAATCGATCAAAAAATTATACACGTAGAAATGTAACAAAAGGTATCAGATTCTCTCGAGGTATAAATGTAAACACCTTTTTCAAAACTAGAAATAAATAACTTCTGAATTACCACAGGGCTTTTCAGTTGTCGATGCACCGATCAAAAAACTAATCAGTAGTAGTATAAAATGGGATGGTTATTTTTTCTTAGTGATACAAATTTCACGGCTACCAAATTTTTCAGTCATAAGAGGGTAAGGGTTTAATATCTGACTGATTCACGGCTCTTAAAGCTTAACAGTTACAGTTAGTGTTAACTGGTAGCACAGGCTGAATATCTTAGTAGGTTGCAATCTCTCGACAATATGTCAGGGTCAGATAAATTATCTACGTAATTCTAGAAGTAAAACTACTTAATTTTTCTCACCAATGTTATAGCAATCTGTGAATTAACTTGAGACTGGACTGACATAATGGGAGGTTCAAGATGGTTAGGGTATCCTATCAGCATTTTAGTGTAAATCCGGCGACTTTAGCTTAATTAATAACATTAATTCTTCATAAGTTCATGAACTTTATAGTAATAAATATAAATAGTGCTACATAAATGAAGAGACTTCTTCAACTCGGAAACCGAAATCATTCATCATTGAATCGACGTCTTTCCATACCAGATCAGCGTCCCAGTCAAATCCCTGTCCATTACTATTCAATGCAATATTCGATTCTGAAGGGGTGGGGATTCCCAAATGATCCATAGAACCATTTTGTAGAGAATCGGAAACATTATTCTTAGGTAATATAGTGGTTTGGCCATTCAAATTATGCAATGCTGTAGAAACAGGTGGCACATTTCCTGAGCTGGAGATAGGAATAGCAGGTTGCTCAAAACTAGGCACGACAGGCCCTGATAGACCACTAGTGATACCTCCACCTAGCGTCATAATATCCCCATTTGGAGACCTGGTAACAACCGGTAGGGGTGCTAAATTCGTCGACTGCTGGACGGGATTCGAGCCAGAAACTCCTAGTTGCCCCTGGGGATGACTTCGAGGAATCAAAATATGACCGCCGTTGAGCTGCTGAGGTTGAGTTAACTGGTTATGGGATGCCTGGGGTTGATATTGCCGCCGGATTTGGGAATTATCTTCTTCATCTGAAGATGTAGTTGTCCGTTGATTTAGTACAGTCGGAGCAACGCTATGAATCTCACACTGCTCTCGTAAGGTCCACAATGAATCGAAGAACACACTGGCCGCCATTCTGGTTCTAATGGATACTTTTGCATTGATTGTCTGCTGATGTGGCTCTGGTCGGTCTACCAACGCATCATATACTTGCCAAAGCTGTTGCATTATTTCTGCAGCCCGATAGGGGACATCGTGTTTAAGAATAGATGCTTTACTTATATGCTGAACAGTTGAAGCGTATAATCTTTTTCCAGTCTGAATATCGACATATTGCCCAAATTGAGAGTGATATATTTTATTAACAACAACACTCGACTGCCATAATAACTGCACATACACTTGGGGCAAATATCGAATGAACTCCTTGTCACGTCGACAGACCTGATCGCAATGATCCATCAAAGCCAATGCACTATTATATGCCTGGACTAATCCTCGCTGTTGCTGGAATCCACTAAGTTCATCATTATCTAAAAAGTAATAACTCATTAGATGCATTCGTGCTGCAAGGAAAGTAAATCGCCTGGACTCATCAAAGTGTTGTGAAGACATGAGACTCAGCTCTAACTCATCTAGCTTTTGAGACATCATTTGAATGATTGATAAACGCTCTGACAATTCAGACAGTCCCAACGGATCCTTGAGATTGGAATTTAATCCTTTTTCTACTTCATTCTCGAGACGTTGAATCATCATCATGAGTCTTATCGACTCTGGGATATCTAATCCTGAATCAGGTCGACATGCAGAGATGACAGTAGAATCGAAACTTGTAAACGAAGGGAAACCAAACATACCAGCAACAGATTGAGACACTATATTACAGCAGATCCATGTTCTTATTTGTTCAGTAATTTTTGGATAAATAGCATTATCTTGCTTTATTCTACCAAAATCTCTGGCATATCCAGGGCAATGTAAACCTGCTCTAATAGAATTAAACATTGCAATACCCGCACTATTCCAAGAAGAATCTGCACTGATTGTAGATGTTAACGGAGGCCACATGGTACATATTAAAAAGGCTTGCACTGAATATACTGAAGCAACATTGAGGGTTGATCCTGATTGCATACCAGATGCAAATCGAGTCACAGGTGAAATAGTTATCTCAGCCAATACAGTTCTTAATAGCGGCATTAGTTTTAACATTAATTCTCCATCTTTATCATATCTTCGTGATGCAACGCTCATAATTGTCCAGAATAGTGAAGGCGCAAGCTTATAGATCTCTTCAGGGCCTCTTGAAATATCCACCACCGGAAGAAATGGATGATATTTATTTGTATACTCTCGGAATAAATTTTGAATTGTTTCTGTTGATAATGTAAATCCTTCTATTGTTTTGGGTGTGCATGCCATATTTTTTACAATATACTGAGGTTTTTGAGACGGTTGTATTTGCTTTGAAAAATATACAGGACTAGGAAGTACCTTGTATTGGTGTGCAGGCTGTGCTGATGGAGATGAGCCTGCGGAACCAAGGCCGTCTTTCCTAGGAAGTTCTGACTTCAGCTCCAATGAACGTCGCCTTAAGTCTTCCATCTCCTTTTCCATTTCTAAAATTCTTTTTCGTTTCGAAGTACGTTTGAATGAAGGCTCTAGTTTACAGTCAGTTTTCTTCTTGAAGCATCTTGTACAAGGTTCGGGCCAACGTTCATGGGCATCGCAACGAACTTTTTGCTGTCGACATTCTATACAGGCTATTCGCTTTCCTGGTAGGTCCTCTGACCCACTCCCAGAGCCAGGGTCTGCAAGCGGAGACATATTCATTTAGAATATCGTTTTCTAAAAAAGAAAACCTAATTATAAGTGTATTGTAGAGTTTCCTTTTGTATCAATGATATAGTGGAATCAGTTCAGTTTGAAACTAAGAACCAAATCGTTTCGTGCAATATAAATGATAGGAAAAAGTGTCACAAACTCAAATACAGCTGGTTGAGGTAATTAGCCTGAATATTGACGAGTATTTTTTTATGTAATATGGTAATACTAAGAGAAAAAAAATAATACAGTAGTTATATAATACCGATGTATTCAGGAAAGCGGTACTTACATGATGCGGCGCCATTGAGTCAATAACCGAAGTGCGGCTAGAACTTTCATCAGCATACAGTATCCGAACGGTAACGTTAACGTTCACGATTTTTAGAAGGGTGAAACTATTGTATATATTAAGTTACTGTAGGAGGATCTTGACACAATATTTGCGTCATACAGAGGTAATATTTAGCACAAATGGCCTGGCAGGATGTTGTTGGGCTGACCGTACTGACTGCATCTTCGTTAGATCAGAAGTTACTCCTTGTGCAAAAGTTTGTTCGTCTTTTCGCATACGGTCAGACAATGCTTATATTGGTTATGTTTTTTGAAGAGCTTAAAATAGCAGAATCGGAGATAGGAGCATTCATGAGTCTCACCCTTATTGGAGATGTTGTGGTTTCATATATCTTGACTTACTATGCAGATCATATGGGACGGAGGATCGTGTTGAATATTGGTGCAGTGTCTATGATCGTTTCTGGTCTAATCTTTGCTACTGTATCTAATTATTGGATTCTTTTATTCGCAGCCATATTGGGAGTGATTTCACCAAGTGGTGATGAGGTGGGGCCTTTTAGAGCTGTAGAAGAGTCAACTTTGGCTCATTTAACTGCGTACGAAGACAGAGCTCAAGTTTTTGCTTGGCATGGCATGGTGGGAACCTTTGGCAGAGCGTTAGGACTTTTATCAGGAGGTTTCCTGATCGAACTATTATCCGATAGCTTCGGATATGATAATCTACAATGCTACAGGATAATATTTGTTATTTATTCTGTTTGTGCCGCTATTAAATTATTCCTGAGCCTTCTTCTAAGTAACGCCTGCGAAGAAGAACATACGGATATCGGTGATCTAGATGAAGAGAGTAACCAAAGAGAGTCTGACAGCTTACTCAATAATCCAGATACAGCTATCATGAAACCCAGAATGTCCTTTAGCCCACAATCCAGGTCAATTTTAGTAAAACTATGTATTCTATTTTTCTTTGATTCGTTGGGGTACGGTTGTATGCCTGATGCATGGGTAGTTGTATATTTAGTTGATAATTTTGGCATGTCTGCAAGTGCTTTAGGAACACTAATGTTTACAGCAAACCTGGTAGCATCGGCTACATCAATGGCTTCGGCCAACCTATCTAACAAAGTTGGTCCAATATCTGCCATTGCGTTTACAAAACTACCATCATCGGCACTTATGTCTCTTGTACCATGGGCTCCCCACATGATGATTGCGGAGATATTAATTCTTGGAAGATCATGGATGGACAGTATGGATGTTGTTCCCAGGCAGGTGTTTTTAACTTCAGTTATACCTTCTCAGGATCGTACGAGAGTCATGGGTATGATTAATGTTGTCAAGACCCTAGCTAGAGCTGTCGGGCCTGTTCTAACTGGTTTTGCATCTGAATGGAAAGTTTTGTGGGTCACATTTGAAGCTGTAGGGTTGTTTGAAGGGTTATATGTAGTTGGGCTTTTGCTCTTCTTTTGTGATGTCGCATTGGCCTAATTTTGATACCTTTGTGATCGACAATGTATAGAAGATATTTATTATTTTCTCGCATACTTGATTATATTCATTCAGATCATTTTGCTTAAGGCGTTTTTTGAATGAAAAACTTTCGTCATGTATATTTATTATTTGTTTTAATCTTCATTTTATTTTCAAATTTGCTACTAACTTCTGAAATATCCAGATATTAAGAAACCGAAATAGGACTGGAAATGTTGAAACCTCAAAAATATAGTCGTCTAGTTGTTAGTGCCCAGTTACTGTTGACCAGTACTCCGTCATATGTACATGATAGCTGTGGCTTTTACCTAACTTTACATGTTACTTAGTCGCCAGTTAAATTGAGGCGGACAAGTATATACACCTGTAACGCACCCTTCTTATATGTAGATTAATGAATATAATAACTTAACGTTAATGGTTAGTGTGAGGACAGCAGAAGGTGCGGTAACTTACTGTAACTGTTAACTTACCAGTATACTACTACATGCTGTGTGGCCAGGAACTGCTACAGTCCTCACTAAATCAAGATCAGTATGCCAGGCCACACATCAATTAGTGATGAGATGCTTCACCGCAACCGAAATGACTATCAGATTGTATATAACAATGGTATTCTATGGTAATGTTTAATTATAATGAATATAAGAAATGGTTGCTGAATAGTTCATGGGATCAAAGTTTCTAATTTTAAAAATATGAATTCAGTCAGTTTACACCCTTTACCGAACGGTTAGTTGTCATCATTACGGAGTAATTCGGGTGAACCGATAGAGGCAGCCACCCTGTAATGGTCACCAGGTCGGGCAGTGTGACCTAACCTTTTGCAATGACACCCCCGCCAACGTGCTTTATCAAGCGATTCTTAGCATTGATAAGGACTTACAATAGTAACTACTCATTAGTGCGGCAACATCCGACCATAATAAGATTGGCCAATTATGCTATATAAAGGGAAGATTTGGTCATCTTTTAAGACTATAGTCACTTTGACATCTACTTAGTCACCAAGATAGTTTTAATCGGTTAGAATATATTGTTTCTAAAGAACATTATATTTATATATAGCCGCCTATCTTCTGACAAAGTCACTGTTTACACCCAACTCTGCAATCTATTTCTACTTCTGCCCTTGTGTTGATAACAGTCGGTGTAGGAAAATTATCTGTGTATCTTTTGATCTCATATACGCTTGGTTTTGATAAGTACCACCAAGCTACCAATTTTGGATATAAGAAAATTGATTCCGCTCAGCCAACTATTAAGGTGTGATCTAACATCTTACCCCTATTTGATTATTGGTTATCCGGTAACAACAGTGTGTACTGAGCTTCATTCCAAACACCCCATTTAGACCGGTGATACCCCAATAAGGTAAATTGATACTGATAACGCGCGCGTCCCCCAAATATTGACGTAAGGAAACCATCCTTTAAATACTGCTGTATCAGTCGCGGTTTGTTTAATTATACTTCTTTATTTCTGATTATAAATTCGTTTGTATTATCAATATTTATATTGCTGTTGATACCGTACGTGGGTATTGTTAAACAGTAGCATAACATTCTTTTATACAGCTTCCTCCTCTCTTGTCTATTATGTTTTTATTACGTCAGTTCGCTAGAACCAGATCTACTGATGATGCTCAAACCCCCACAAGTCACGAGCCAATGAAACCCACTGCCGTGCTAGACCAACAACCAAAGGTACCAAATAATCCAGTTATTACTGTGGATGAAGATGGTGAAGATGGATTTGCTCAAATTCATTTCCGGCCCTTAACTTATGCCGAAATCGTCCAGACCAAGGAATGCAACCCAGATGGAAAGATATATATTCCTTCTGATGACCAAGAATCTGACTACAGGGAGAATGATGATGCTGAAGTATATGGAGAATCTTCGGAGTTATCTCTGTCCAGTAGTGCAGCTTCGCTTCCCGGATTGCCCACGGGGCGTCGACTGAGCGAACATGTTATCAGCCACTTTGAATACGGTGAGAGATCTCCTGAGGTCATCCTTCCTAGGTTTATTAAGGCTAAGGAAGGCACACAAACCAATTATAGACACATCCGAACTGGCATCAAGAGAAGTGTTCAATCGGCAGTTCAAAGAACTCAATATGCTTAGAGCATATTTTATCTTTATATCATGTCCGTTTTTATAGATTGAATTTTGTCACTTCTTTTTCTACTGTTTTTATCATATATTAAGCATGATTCTTCATACTCATATTATATTTATATCATTAATATTTTATCATATTATTCTCTAACTAATTATTTTTTATCATTAAGTCATAAATCTTCTACATTATGGGTCTTGAATTTTCGTCCAGTTCGTTCGGCTGTTCGGTATAATAATCTTGAACCAATTAGCTCAAAAGTCTCTGGCTCAGCTTTATCATCTCTGCGTATAGTTAAATCAAAGATGGTACCCTTCTTCTCAATTATATATAATCCTCCTATGCTATCCTTTGTCTCTTTTACCACCAGCACAAAGCTGGATCTTGCTTCCCATATAACTATACCTTCTATACCTACTAAACTGGGATTCCTAGCGGATATGACTCGAATAATAGCTCCATGATAATCAGCAGTTGCCAACTTCCCAGCAACCACTATTGCTTGATTTCTAGTACTAATAGCATTATGGCTTAGTTGAGAGTTGCCTTCAAACGCTAAGTCAATTATATATGACTTCCATAGGCCATTGAGAGGAATGAAGGACTCATATTTAGGAACTTCTCTCGTATCTAGACTAGATAGTTCTGATAATGAATATTGCTTTAGCTTTGATTTATAAATACGTTGGTGACGCTTTGCCTCTAAAATATATTCTCTTAATGCATTTCTTGCTCGAGATGTTCTAGACAAGCCCTGTTTGGTCTTCTTATTATGCTGAGTTGCAAGTTTCCTTGAGGGCTCCGGAGTATTCGATCTAGTTGATCCAGAAGAAGATGGTCCCTTGGTCGGTGTTAAAACAAGGAACGGTTTTTGATCACCCGATAAAGAGTATCTGCTATCCAGCAATTCCTTGGTCTTCTCCTGAGTATGTGACCGGAGCAGCAAACCCTCTTCAAGATGATTATCCGACATCTGTAGTGATACTGAGATGAGAATTTGAGCCTCTTCACCACAGAACATAAAATTTCTGCCCCACTCAAAACAGTAAACCCTACGCAATCTATGTCACTAATTGGCCGCTATGTTAGGTCCACTCTGAATTTAGGACAATGGACCAAAAAGTCAACTATTTTCATATCTGAATTAAATGATCCATATATCAATCTTAGTTTGGAAGACTATATCTTCAGAAGCACACCCCCTGATGTCACCAAGTTGGTTTTATACGCTAATAATCCATCAGTGATCATTGGAAGGAATCAGAACCCATGGCGGGAATGTAATATCCCCCTTCTGAATGAGCTTAATATACCATTGGTAAGACGGAGATCTGGAGGAGGAGCAGTAGTACATGATAGAGGAAATGTGAATTTTTCGGTTATGACTGCCAGATCCCAATTCACTAGAGATACCCATGCGTTAATGATAATTGATGCACTGAACAAGCTAGGATCAGTAGTTCAGCAACCTTATATAAAAAAACCCCTGGATACTGATTTTAATATGACCCCTGACTTTGACGTCTTGGCGGCACCATTAGACGGGCCCCAGGTGAAGTTGAAGCTGAATCATCGATTTGATATTGTCACTGATCCAGCTGAAAAAAAAGTTTCTGGATCAGCCTATAAAATTGAAAGAGAAAGAAGTTATCATCACGGAACAATGTTATTAAACTCTAGGCTAGACGTCTTGAGTGCTCTTCTTCATAGAGATAGTTCAAGACTGGGTTTCATAGAAGGAAAAGGGGTCGCAAGTGTTCGATCTCCTGTTGCCAATATTGGGTGTGATCCTGAAGTGTTTGTATCTCATGTTTGTCAAAGCTTTCAAGAGTTATATCCTAATATGGAGCCTGTGGCAGTAATAGACTCGAAGGACAAACTTCCTATAAAAATTCTTGAAGATGCAGAAGCAATGAAGACATGGGATTGGATGTATGGTCAGACTCCAGAATTTTATCATGAGTTGACTCAACATGAAAATGACATGAAAGTTTCGTTCACTGTGAATAAAGGGAAGATTGTTAAAGTGACTGGAATCCCAGATACTGATAATCTAATTGGTATCAAATATCGGAGTGAAGATATGGCAGAATTTCTGCCAAACTATGAATGGGTGCTGCCTGCTATTGACGGTTTTCCCCAACTATCTGCTCCAGGATTAGTAATAGAATAGGTTCGCAATCTGTAAATAGTATTTATATATTGAAAGATTTAAAAAATGCATGGATATATGAAACAGTTTATCATATAAATATCTACACAATAAATAATCTAAGATAGCACCTAGTCCTGTTGACTGGTGCTCCATTTCCAGAGTGACCAAGCAAAATCCATCTGTCCAAAGTCATCAGCTCCATGTTCTACCTCATAACGGATCTGTTCTAAGCCTTGATTGACCAATAACGAATAAAATAGGCTTCTTTCTTCTTCATATTTAGCTCTTAAGGGTAATTGTATACAGACTTGGGCATCTGGCGTTCTAGAAAGAAACCTCTTAATCATATCGCACACCATTTGAGGGTGATCTTTGGAATAAATGGGATCTGCTACCAATATAGAATTGAATACCGTAGCGAGTGGGAATTCAGTTGGGTTACTCCAATCAAGAACTTCCACTCTAATATTTTCTCCATTTTGGCAATTAAACTCAACATTTTTTTGTAAATTCGGGACGATTTCTGGCAAATCGGTAACCCATATGTCATGGCCTAGCTTTGCAGCAACGATCCCCGACAACCCGGTACCACTTCCTAATTCTAAGACAGGGTCTAACAGTAGATCATCATGCTCTTTGGCTAATCTCTTTGCTACCACAAGTGCGGACCCCCATGTTTTTAAACCAAGGCTGTCCTCTGTTAAACTAGGTTCTTCTAGGATGACACTGATATGTGATCCATCGAGGTTCTCGATTTCAAACTCTCTGCTAAGACTTGGTGCTGCAGTACGACCACATTTTTCAGACATTCTTAGACTTGCTTTATCCCATATAAGCTCTTTTACATCATCATCTGAAATCCAAGTCAACGGAGATGCAACTAACGAGGTCAGCCAAATGAACAAGCCCTGTTGATCTAGAGGCTGTGGTGATTCGAGCCCGACATCAAAATTCTTAGAAACTACGGGTGCTAATAGGTCAAGAACATCAATTAAAACTTCTGCAGAGGGCTGATGTCTTATATTTGGAAGGTCAAGAACATGTGTGATCACCATGGAGTCATAATCTAGACAAGCTTACTGCTGGAAAAAATGTATATGTGCAATTTGCTAGCTAGCACGTTTTCATGAGAATTCGCATATGCGCATTCTTCAAGTTAGTCACGTGTTTCTCCCCCTGAGTAATTACCATGAAACTAACTAACTTTTTAACTTCAGTCAGCTACAAATCTGTATGTAATAAATAATAAAAAGAAAATAATATAAAATAAAATAGTTAAATACATCTATAAAACTAATACTCAGCCAAACGAAGCTTTCTACCAATTTCTTTCTTAGCAGCATACCGCTTACTGTTTGGATTGATATCAGTCTGAGGCGGGGAAGCAGGTCGAGAAAATGCTTCAAAATCACCAATATCAAAGTAACCATAACCACCAAGCAAATAAGAAGGATCCTCGGGTTCGGGCTTCGGTGTGATTGTCGGGGTTAAACTTTTACCAAAATGATGTGAAATAAGAGGTTTGTTATTCGCAGAATTTGCTGCAGCTGCAGGTAGGTTATCATAAGAACGAGCTTTAGTGCCCATTGACAACTTCCTATGGCCATTTGCAAGCTCGGACTGTTTCCAGATACTTCTGAGTTCTAAGAAACAGGAATTGAGAGTGTCCAAGAAACGTTGTGTTTGTCTATGTTTGGATGATGCACAAATGGTGATAGAGTCTGGCTTGATGATGTATCCAAGACCAAATCCATCAGGGCTAGTAGGACCAAAGCCAAACAATTTCAACGAGCTATTACCACAGTTACTAGTAGAGAGAATAGCACTGCCAAGCTTATCCCATCCAGCATCAGAGAAAATGGAAGGCATTGTCATAAGTTCATCATTGGAATCATCGGAACGAATATCAATATCTGTCAAGGTGCCTTCAACATATCTTCTCCAAATGCAAAAGAGTGCATATAAATGTCGATCTTGACCCATTCCCTTTGAGCATTTAGATGTAGTAGAAGAATGCTTTTTACATGCAGCTCTAAGTGCTTCAATTTTTTGAGAAGCAGGTGCATCTTCACAGAATTTTCTCACGAATGCTACCGACTCCTTGGAGACAGTTCTAATGGACTCTGTTCGACCGTGCAGATATTGCTTGGTCATGGCAGGCTCATAAGTACATTCGACTCTACCATACAAAGAGTAGTAAGCAGCTTGAAAAGCCATTTGTACGAATGCATCAGGACTAAAACCCATCTGCTTGATAAGATTTACACCATAACTATCAAATTCCAAAGCTTGGAACTCATTCTGTTGAATCAAATCAGCAAGTCTTGTTTCTCCAAATCTCATGGCTAATAGTAATTCAGGACTAATCGACCATTCCATCTTTCGTGGAGTTGTGCTAACATCTCCAAATGAAGCTGGGTCTCGTTGAGAAGGATCTGGAGAATGAGTTGTCCAAATACTGGGTGACTTTCCATTGATACTCTTAGCAAATCTTAATAAAGTATCAGTATAGACATCGGAAGCAAATCTCAAAACGGTATGACCGTCAACACCAGTATGTTCAAAATTAATACCAGCTTTGGCATTTCTGGTGATAATAATCTGTAACTTATCATACCATCTGTTTGTACAGGAACCAATTTGGACACCTTTCTCAATATTTGAAGAACCACAGAGCATATTTTTAGCCAATTCAGCTAGTGACTCTGGAGCTTCATGATCTAGACAAACGACAAATAAACTAGCATCGATCTTTTTCAAACATTCCGCATTGTTAAACATGGCATCAGGATCAGGAGCAGGTCTTGACATGAGGTTCTCACGGATATTGGCCCAGATTCTTCTATTTTCAGTGGTTAATACACCCATTGCACTTTTAGCAGCTTCAGTAATAGGGGTATTCTCTGCATCCTGAATGATGGTCTGAAAATTTAATGCGATATCCTTTTCGGACATAATTAAATCATTGTTGTCATCTAAAACGTCAAACCAATAACATTGTGATCGGCACATAACCACAATATGTTTTGAAGTGTTATCAGATTGCATCACACATCCCTTACTAGTAGGAATTCTAGCTGATCCAAACAATCTAGAATATTGATACATGCATAATGGCTTTCCTCTGTGTTCATCAGGACTCAGAACTTCTCTTCGAAATTCTCTAACAAACCTTAGAGCTGATGTAACCACTTGAGCTGCTCTGTTGACTTGATTGATTGGGTATGGAGTTGAATCATCTTCCAATAAGAAAAAAGGATTCAGATTTAGAACTACTGGATTATCATAGCTTAAGTATGAGTCATACCAGAACTGTTCTATATAGCTGGATCGGGTCTGAGAATATTCGATGAGTTGTTGTTGTAATACTGGTCCAGAGGTTTCTAAAAATTTCTGAACAGCAGCTTCTGTTTCTGCATGCTCTTTGGAACTTTGTAGCGGGCTTAAAACTTCCAAATATGATTTACAAGTAGCCTCCAAGTCTGGGATAGGAAGCTTTTCAAGTTTATCTTGGTTAGCGAAAGTTATCCCCACAGTCATTGTGATATTATGCAACTATAAATTTGAGTCGAAATAAAAGAAGGATCTTTAACGTTTAAAAGAAACAATAGGAATTTTTCACCGATAACAGCACAGAAGAATACAGAAATTTAGTTTGGTATATCTAATCAATAGTAAAGAGTCCCTTTGCTTTTATATATAATTGATTGTCTCAAATTGTACGGATGAACGGCTCGTGGCCCGGTGATCTAAGTTGTGGTTGATTTAATACAGAAGCAAACCGGTATTGTATGCGGTTTAACCAACTACTTTTTTAGGTAGTTGCTTGTTCGTCCAGTAACAATGAGGTCAATTTTGTCCGGGGTAATGGACACTTGGGACTGGGATTTTAAGTGGGCAACTAGGGTTGTGGACCAAATATTCAGGCGATTCCGGTAACCCGGGGGTTGATTTGTTATGGGCAGTAGAAAGACGGCCAGTCTTTGTAGAGTCGCTGACAAAACAAAATATATCGAAAAGTATGAAAAGTAATACAACTATATAAATCTATATAACAATATTTTATTATTTCAATAATAATAATAATAATAATAATAATAATAATAATAATAATAATGACAGTTTTACCGAAATTATAATAATAATACTAATAGATAAAACGACCGTAAATAAAGCAAGTAGGGTTCAAATGCTTGTCATCCGGCAAGCTGACTATCGCCTATCCGGTGTTCTGCAGCAAACTTTTAAGTTTTAGGCCTTTTCAATTGGAGCATACAAATGAAAAAGTTCCCTAATATACTCTTGTTCTTACTGGAGATAAGTAAAAAAAAAAGAATTTTTTGTTCCAAATTTGTTAGTTTAGCATTGTAAGTTAACATTGTACATGTACACTGTAACTTACCAGTTACTGTGGTCCGTCTAGAAGTTGCTTATGACTATTAAAACAGCTATAGATCTTGATAAGCTCCAGGTTCTGTAGCGGTCCTGCGGCTCCGCAACAACATAAGAACATTTCGGCCAATTTGTCCGAAACTTATTAACTTTAATTAAAGCCTTTAATAGGGTCATAAATTATAATTTTGATGAATCTGATTAATTGATATGCAGAGGCTCTTGTAAGAGTCGGAAATGTAAATGTATTTACGTCTAATGAACGTTATATAGCATTGTATAGCATATAGTTACTATAATATTAGTATATTAGTAGAGTGCTTACAGCTCAATATGCAGTGAGTTTCAAAGTAACTTGTAAAATGGCTGGCATATATATAAATCGATTTCGGAGTCAGGGCAGTTTCACATTGTACAATTTAGATAATAGGAAAAATCCAAAGTATTAAATTAAAGTCATATGCTTGAAATTATAACACCCTAGCTGTATTGTCACTCTGTTACACTAAGTTGAATACCAAGCAAGCTGGTATTCCGGGCTTATTCGCCCGTGAAAACTGGCTTCCGCTTTTGAGCAAAAGCTTCTAGTGCCTCGAATTTATCCTTAGAATTAACAACTTTGCTATAAGCAATTTTTTCCCATTCCTGAGATTGTCCTTTGACTGCCGCTTTAGCCGTCGGAATAGCAAGTGGTCCACCTTCGCATATTTGATGAGCAAACGCTAATGCTTCATCTAACGCATTACCTTCACTTGGTGCTACCCTGTTGGCCAATCCAAACTGCAGCGCTTCAGCTGGGGTAACTCTTCTTCCACTTAAAATCAAATCGAGAGCTCTAGAAGTTCCAATCAATTTTGGGAGCCGATGAGTACCTCCTGCACCAGGTAAGATAGCCAATCTGGTTTCTGGTAAACCTATACTAGCCTTTGGACCCAATACTCTAAAATCAGTAGCCAGCGCAATTTCCAGTCCACCTCCAAGAGCAATACCATCAATAGCTGTAATAGTAGGAATATGCAAACATTCAAGTATATTAAGTGTCTGGTTGAGATCGTGTAAAAACTGCTTAGTATCATTCTGTGTAAACGTCTTGCGCTCCTTTAAGTCGGCACCTGCGCAAAATGAGGACGGATCGGTAGATCCAAGAATCAATGTACGCACATTTTTAACAGTGTCATGACCTGTAGCTAGTGCATTGATATATTCCTTGAATTCATGCAGCAAGTTTAATGAAATGGAATTCTTCGCTTGTGGCCTATTAAACAATGCAATTCCAACAACTCCCGATGTGGTCTCCCTCACACTGACCTTTAAATCGACAAATCCTTGGGTTGAAAATGACCGACAATTGATTCTAACACAACTTCCGGAAAGACATACTTTCCTGAACATTTTTTCCAACTCTAAGTGATAGTATATAGGAATAGGGATATTTGTCCTGTTATATAGAGTGCTCATGCAGTTGAGGAAGGTGGAGTAAACTACTGTGGAGTCGGGCAAACTTCGGCTGGCGTAACCCTTCACACTCCGAATCGACAACAGATGTACCATCTAAGGTAACATATCTTAAGTTACATTACGCAGTAGCAATTATTTCAATATTCAATAGCGAAGTGAAAAATAGAAAGTATTTTGTTTATATTGCTGACCTCTCACAGGATCTATTTAACTAGGTACTGCTGAATGTTGCTACCACAATAAGAAACCGTTAAACTGTTTAGCGTCTCAATCAATTCCTTAGCTACAGTTTTTTCCTACTCCACAGCTTCCCAAGACAGACTTATTTACAAGTCACTATTAATAACTCATATATAAAATATAGATAAAAATATTTGATTTGATTCTATCTAATTTACTGAAGCCTAAAGAACAGACATCCTGATACATATCGTATATGTTTGCGCGTGTGAGCTTGAGCAGTGCCCCGCGTGCTCTAGACTATGTGTAGCTAACTAGGTAAGAGCTACTTCTCCCAGATCTTCAACTTTGTTAACTAACTAACCTCATTACATAATTAATAACAATTAACTATTTGTATGGGAGTACGGCTAAAGTGAGCAGTATTGGAACAGCGTTCGATGTAACTTAACTTAGTTAAATTAAGTTAACTGTTACTGTATGGTTACATGTAAGTTAATAGTTAACACTTAACACTTAACCTTAACTTCTGCTTGACAACAGAACTATTCATATGGTGCGGCTAACATAAAATGACCTCAGTTTGTTACATCTTTGAAGTTCTTTCCAAATAGGGAAAGCGCAAAAAACTCACAGTCACAAATCGGCGTACTTTTCAGACTGAAACATTGGGATTTTCAACTCATCTACTGTTCACCAAAAGTCAAGCTTCAAACATACAGCTCCATTTCAGTATCACCAAATAATATCCGACAAAATGGCTGACGTCGAAATCGAACAACCTGTTGAACAACAAGAAGTTGTCGCTTTATACACTGCTCTTCCCAAGGACGTTGTTGCTAACGCTGGTCAAGTCAAGCTTTTCAACAAGTGGTCTTTCGACGATGTTGAAGTTAAGGACATCTCTTTGACTGACTACATTCAAATCAGACAACCAGTTTACCTTTCTCACTCCGCTGGTCGATATGCTAACAAGAGATTCAGAAAGGCTCAAATGCCCATTGTTGAGAGACTTACTAACTCTCTTATGATGAACGGTAGAAACAATGGTAAGAAGCTTAAGGCTGTTAGAATCCTCCAACACGCCCTTGAGATCATCCACCTTTTGACCGACCAAAACCCTCTTCAAATCCTTGTTGACGCCATTGTCAACTGTGGTCCCAGAGAAGACTCTACTAGAATCGGTTCTTCCGGTACTGTTAGAAGACAAGCCGTCGATGTCTCTCCTCTTAGAAGAGTTAACCAAGCTATCTCTCTCCTCACCATCGGTGCTAGAGAGGCTGCTTTCAGAAACGTTAAGACCATTGCTGAATGTCTTGCTGAAGAACTTATTAACGCTGCCAAGGGTTCTTCCAACTCTTACGCTATTAAGAAGAAGGATGAGCTTGAACGTGTTGCCAAGTCCAACCGTTAAAAAAATTCAAAAATTCAAAAAGTTTCTTTTTGTTGGAGTATTTATATACGATGTTTATCTTTGCTTTTGTATATATATACTGATGTCATTATTTTAAGTGAAAAAAAAAACCCATAAATGTGTATAATGGTAATGCATTGATTTGCTTTTAGATTTGGTCCATTTTTAAAACTCGTAGATCTTCGGAAAAAATTTCAAAAAGCCTACTAGGCATATAGATTCTTCCCATCTATTGAGAGTTTCAAACTCTGCAAATTTATAATATATATGAATGGTTAACTTTAATGCTAATTATTTTAGAGGTATTAAGGTTTTACGCGGAGTTCACTATCATTATATTTTGATTTAGAATATCGGCTTGGTGTGTGACTGTATTAACGGCCTTATATTGATACGTTGATTCTTAAAGAGCAGTCAGCGTTGGTTGAAGTGATTAGGACTTTACGTACACTGCAGTTATAGAATGATCTAGTGCAACACGGCACTATATATAACTAATAAGTCCGAGTTGTAGCAAACCATTGGTATTGTCATGAAATCTTAAAGCGACCTTCATCTTAAATGGCTGGTTAAATTCTGTTTCGAATAATGGGTTATGTTAAACATATTTAGAATTATACTTGAAATCATAAAACCCGTACGAGGATCATAAAACTACTATACTACAAATAAGAAATACTGATCGATAGATCTATCTTGATGGGATACACAAATTATCATATAAACACAATTTTCATTAGGAACAATGCGAAATAAAATTACCAAAGTCATTCAGAATATAGTAAAAAAACAACAAAAATAAAGACATTTTAAGCGCTCAAAAACTTGGAAGACAACTTGGCAATGACGTGTAAAGCGACGACGGAGAAAATGAAACCAAGAGCCATAACCATAACAACAACAGGGTCGACTCTGAATCCAGCAGCTTCTTCAGTGTATAATTTGAGCATGGTGTTAGTGCTACCTCCAGCACCTGCAGCTCTGGTAGAAGGAGCACGCTCGTTCGCGGCAGCAGCTTGTCTGTCTTGATTTGCTCTTCGTCTGTTCATTAGTATTTTAATCTCAATAGATTAATTCAAAATCGCAAAATTGATCCTTACCTTAAAGCAGCCTTAGGTCCGCCTGGAACAGTTGCACTAGATGACTATAAGTTAGCATACAATATGTTTTAAAGCTATTAATATAAACTTACCATTATGATTGATTGATGATCTCGAGAAGTAGAGTTTCGATGTTAGTGACATGGCATTGAAGAATCAACCTGCCAATAGCCGGGTAACACAGAAGAGGCGGGTTTAGATAAAGCTTAACCAACCCTGCCTTAACTTCTCCGTGTATGTAAGCTCGATCTGAGAGTTATACATAAGTTGATTTATGAGTTAACAGATAACACTTAAACATTATTAACTTAAAACATTAAATCGGTTAAGACGTACACAGTAGTAATTTGAACATGCTTTTATTGAACTTTAAAACAAAATAATCTTGAGAATAAATTAAATGAATCAAACAAAATAAATAAATAATTCTAGCTAATCCATAATGACGGTGTACTTTGTAATGAGGCCGCGTCATCGAAATCATTTCCAGACGTTGATAAACCTAAGTCGCCAGTTGAATCCATGCCACCTAACTCGCTTCCATCCTTTAGGCTATGACGTCTACCTAATAGAGGATAAACATCGTTATGAAGTAAAGGACGAATTCCTGCCGATAACATACTTGTACTAGAACTTCGTCGAAGGTTGCGGTAATCCAGAGACTGTATACTACTAGATGATATAGATCGTCTTAATTCTGAACCATTCTCTTCCTCTGCACGAGGAGCCGTTATTGGAGGGAAATAACTTGTGGAGGTTTCACTGGGATCAACACCCTGATGATCTAAGCTTATATGACCATCATCTTGTTCTTGAATCTTCTCCAATTCCTGAATAGTAGAGTCATCATCAATACTATAAAGAGACTGATCAGCAATATCAACACTACTAACAACACTTACTTGTCTATTCAAGCGCTGTTGTCTTGGATAATAATCCGATGGGCCAGCTTCAGAAGACTGGTTAAGCACTGTGGAATTAGAGTGATTGGAAGTATCGTCGGATTGGATGCTAGATTCTCCAATACTAGTGACGCGGGAAGGCCTGGATTCACCACCAAAAAGAAAGCTAGCGAAACCACCGGTACTAGAGGTAGTAGTAACTGAACCTTCGGAAACATTGGAAATGGTACCTCTTGAACTACTTTCAGTGTCAGCCGTAGTATAGGTATTCGTGGTGACCAAAGAGGTTGCAGAAGAAGAATGAGACGACGAGCCAGATCCAGAACCTGTCTCAGTTTCTCCAACAGCTACTTCGTATGAAGGAGGGCAATCTGTACCTTCTAGAGTTGGTGGTGGTTCATCTGCATCAAATGGAGGAGGAGCAATAGATGGTTTTCTCAAAAAATGGATAGGTCTAGATGCACTGGTACTTGAAGATGACTCTCCAAGCATAGATCCGGGCGTGGCGGGACCGTGGTCAGTAGAAGACCTAGAACCTCCCGAGCTTGAGTTGATAGATACTAAACTTGGCCTTCTGGAGTTATATTGCGGAAGCAGTAGATTAGCATTGGTACAATGATTGTCTAACAGACTTATAGGTGAATCAATAGAAATTTCGTAGTACTTCCGCTTCTCGGGATTATCAGGATCATTCTTTGACAATCGAAGCACGATTTTGATCCAATGGTTAACAATAATGGTGTCACTAGCAGTATTAGGATGTAGCATATCTTTTCCATTATTGAAGGAAATAGGAATGTCAACATCATACTCCATCTCGGTACAGTTTATCAAATCAGCTCCTGTGTAATCACCTAACAAGCTTCCATTTATACCTTCTTCTGGAAGATGCTCTTTCAATAAATATTTTTTTGTTGGCTCAATTCGATGTACCTTTTTGTTTTTACAGTAATACTCGCTGTTTTCTGTAACGTACACTCTTATACGGTGACATCTCATCTTTGCCAAAGGTGTGAATTTAAATGCAATAGGTATCGAACTTCCAATTGGGAAAGATTTTCCAGCAATAATAATATCATAGTGTAATTGATCTTCCCAGTCCCTTGAAATTGCAATAGGCTCACTTGCTTCAAGGTTGTTCTCTGAGGCAGTTCGCACGATTAGCACCTCTCTAGTTCCATGTACATTTGACTTGAAGGTACCTGGTCTTTCAACCAATGCATCTAATGTATACTTGACGGAACCAAAATTAGCTTGAATCGACTCCGGCATAGATTGAGGGATTTTGATCTCGAAGTTATAAATATATTCACCAGGCTCAAAAATACGATATCCTTTAGTCTGGATATCCTGCTCATGTACTTCATTCTTTGAAAAACTTCGGTGAGGTCCTAAAGCAATGCCAGACAATGCTTGGACCGAAGCGATAGAAGCAGGACTAGGACTAGCAGCACGCCGAAACCTGTTTGTCAAGCCTCTCAGAGCACCCGATGCAAGACTTGGGGAAGCCGAACGGGCACTCCCAACTGAATCAACGGGTTGCAAATTCAATGAACTTCTACCTCGACTAACTGGAGGGGGAGATTCATCGTGACGGCTGGCATTACTACTACTTCGTTGCCGATTGGGTGAATTTGTTCTTGAGGAGTCGGGGGAGCCAGTAGCGTTGGCAGAATCTTTAGCATAACGGACTAGGTGAGCTCCTGAAGAATACTCTGCCATAGCTAAATGAGAACTGAAAAATGGTGACACATGTAAAAAGACATCTTTGGACTCAGAGGTTTCTGATCTTTTAGGAGGGATGCCTTCTGGCCATTCGGTTCGACAAGTTCCTTTAAATGTTAAAGTGATAGCCTTAATTTTTGATGGCTTTGAGGTGCTGACAATTAGCGAGCCTCTTAATACAAGTGGTGGCTCATCGGCATATTCATTTTCTGTGAACCCTTGAAAGAAAAGGACAGGTTCTGCCAATACTATAGAAACAGTGATACCGCCCATTGAAGTGAGCTGGTTTTCTGGTGAATTGATGACTGATTCAGATGTGAAATCAGACGTCGGGAATATAGGCGAATTCATTGAAGCGGGAGCTACAGGATTGGATAGAGTTTCATTTCCTGTAGACTTTATGCTGGGACTGATTCCCATATTAGCAATACCTGCTACTAGAGCAGCAGTTTCCCCACTCCTCGGCATAATTAATTATCACAAATAATGGAAAATAAGTTAAAAATAAACGAGAATTTGAAAATCGCAATAAAAAATAATTGAAAATATATCCGTAGTGAAAATAGATATTGGTTCGGTTCTTCAAAATTAAAAAAAAAAAAAAAAAAAAAAAAAAAAAGAATAACTTTAACCAGCAACAAATAGCAATAACCGACAACGATAAATATGAACAGCTAATTATTAAACGGTAATCTTTATAATTCGTGTTCTGAATAATAACAAATAATCCAATAAGAACAAAAAAATCCTTAGATTTACAATGCAAGATCTTAAAATCTCCTTAAAGGTATCAGAAGATTTATGAAAGATCTTGTACCAGGCAGAGTTTAACTTTAACGGTCTGGGTATCGTCCGGCTAAGAAAATAGCATTTACTAACACAGTGAGTTTTCCTGTCTATATAGAATAATGACAATATTTAGAAAGATATTCGCGGGGAATCTATCACCTCAAGAGGAGTCTGGTCACCTCTATGTTCTTAAAACCGGGGGGGAAAGAAGATGTGTTCCTATTTGAAGTGGGAATCAAATTTATTTAATGCTACAATAACTACCTAACTAAATCTTACTGCCTTGGGTTTCTCTTCATACAAAGAACCGCCTGGGGCAGGGCCGGACCGAAAAAAAGGTTGTCTGACATTACACCAGATCGGCTGCCGGCCAGCGGTTTGGGGGCTGGTTAGTGACATCTGGCAGAGTGTCTCTTTGGCTGGCCTCAGTTTTAGTTACACAAATATAGGCTGCAAGGCCGGGACAAAATTAGATCTATCAGTTAACATGTTACAGAGACTGAAGTGCATTGTTGCACGCCTGCGCTCAGTTTTTGTAAGCTGCTGAGTTTTATCAGGCTACAGTACTTACCTAAAGCAGACAATACAGAGCGCTGATGAATGTCAGTAATTAATATATCCTAGATCAAAGTATATTAAGGTTTAAACCAAGCATCTTAAGTTTAATCATGAATATTGTTATGTAAGCCATAATGGGCAACGGATTTGAATTAAACATTTTTGTGTAACAAAATATTCATATTGATTCTAAACGGAAAAAATACAACCAAAGTTACATAACCATGCAGGATAGAGAGCAACGCTTTTTTAGCTGCAAATACACTGCAACAAGAATTTAACATGCTACCTGTTAACAGTAACTGACTTTAGTTAACAGTTTAAAAAAAATAGTAATCTTAACTGTTAAGGAGCCATCGTCAGGTAAATCATGGCTCATACTGTAAGTGTTAACTTACTGTAACTTAACTTACTGTAAACTTAACTAGGTAAACTTACTGTACATACACTAAGTTAACATAAAAATAGTCTAGGTATTATACGATACAGTCAGAGGTATTGGAAAACATTCACCGTAATGCATTTTTTATACATATATATCTACTTAATCTAAGACAATATCAACTTAGCATTAAGTATTATTAGTTAGATGGATATTTTCAAAATCCTTTCAATAATTAAAATGGAAACTCGAATTTTTTCACAAATCTGCATTATTTGCAGGCATTATGAGGCTGCCTTAGTAGGGATGCCGCTCCGGCAAACCCAATTGAAGTTAACTCGTGTATGTATCTGTCTAACCGTTCACGCAACAGTGATCCGGCAGCGTCGGGTTCCGCTGAACCTAGAAAAAGTAATTCAAGATTTTTAATAATGAACTAACATGAACTCATGACTATACAATACAATCAGCTTATAATAAAAGTTATTCTTGTCTGACGCACAGCCTACATTTGTCGGGCAGAGCATCTCTTGGCAACGAATAATACAAGCTACTCCGCGTGCCGAACTTGACGTTACTTAAATAGCCATTCATTCACCTTTTGAAACAGGCTAAGCTGAGTAACTCAACTGTTGCCATAGTTCCCAAGACTGGCAGTTGAACCCGACGTTTAAGTCCAAGCTTGGGAATTTCTAATGGTAATAGAAAATCTAGAAAAAAAAATGTTGAATTGATTTGCTTTAAAATCCCATGTCTGCTAATAGTTCCAACTCTTCATTATTTTCATCATCTTGCGCATCGGTCTCCCCTTTAGGAGCTTGATCGTGTGACTGTAATTGTAGTTCTAAAATCTCACTGTCACTAATATCATCTAAATCATCATCGACTGATATAACATTTTGCTTTCCAGTATTATTATAAGAACTTGAATCCTGTGCAGCAGAGCCGTGGTCTATTGAAGAATCTTTGGCACCAGAGGCTATATAAGTAGTAGGTTGATCCCATATATCTTCATCATCAGCATCATCACCTCCAAAAAATATTTTTTGATTGGGTCCTTCTGAATTGGGAATGTTGTTATTGGTAGACTCGGATTGGATATTATTAACATCAACTTCAACAGGAGCCAAAGAAGATGCCCTGCTGGCTTCACGACTAGCTTCAAATACAATATCTTCTTCTAGTGCCTTGTCAATGTTCTTATTTCTCTCTTGGTCAACCCATGTCTTTCGATTTCCTCTCATTTGAGTTGAAGAACCTGCCCTTTTGCATAAATAAATTAAATCATTAAAATTCGCTTTCGGGAAGATTTCGTGGCCCCAAATCTGAAATGCCGTTAAAATTCTTTGCATATCTTTTCGTTCATGGCCTTTTCCTTTAAGCCTAATGGTGGGGATAACTTTAGATTTAAAATATGGAATTCCATTTGGACCTAGGAGTCGATCACCATCAAGCTTTGCGATAGATCTCCTGGTCTTAACTACCACTGCTTCATCGACACCCAAATCTTCAGTTTTAGACTTTTCCTTTCCATTTGTATCATTTAAAATGTATTGTCCACTGTCTGAATCATCTGACAAATCATAAGAATCAAGTAAATTATCCATTTTGATGATATTAGTTGAATGAAAACGGTTACGCGTGTCAGATCGCGTAATTTACTTAGGCAACCCTTGACCTTATCGCTCCCTCAATGCAGTGTGCTGAAGTTTCAGCAGATTAGACATAAAACCTTCAAAGTTTCTTGTTTAAATATATAGTATGAGATAATTTAGATGTGTATTTACTAAATATTATGAATGAAGTGTATAGTATTATTTCCAGTGATTGATGTATCAGATTTTACCTTTCTACCAATATTCCTCTTTTTAAAAGGTAATACCGACAATATTATAATATAGTTGATAAATAATTCTTGCATACAGTTAATATGGTTATAATTTATGAGCACGTAGTTCCGAAAGAATCCTAAGTTCCTGTCTTCATGTAAAATGTCATAACTTATAAATTATAATTTATAAATAAATGTGATCGTTACTGCAGTATTATTACATCATGATATATACAAATTCAAATTGTACTTACTCAAATTCCAAGCATTTCCAACCTATAACGCTAGGTTATTCATAATCATTAAATATTAATATATCTAATCTGAAACAGTTGAGTGTAGAAGTTGAAATCCACCGGTTAAGTCTTTTTTTTTTTATTGTGTAACCAAAATTGATCCATAAGATTTCAATAGCCTGTATTATCATAGTCCACAAGTACTAATACAAAATAACAAATGATGTTTTCAAACAAATAAAAACATTAAATAAATATGCTACAAGTCTATAAATCCCAATATTTATCTAATTTTCAACATGAACAATTTGTCTTAAATTTGCCCCACTTTCAGAGAACCCTTCATCAAGCTCCACGCCAGTTACTTGGTTAGCCAGTTCAGTGTCTTCGTCTTGCTTTTGTCTAGTATCCTGATTAACCCACCTCTTCATAATTGGAATAAGCAGTTGGGCAGTCAAAATTTGCTCCCCTTGATAAAGTACAAGGGGTATAGATACTCGTCCTACTAGAGGGTTTCCAGAACCATATTGTGCCTGAATGAGAGGAATTCCTAATGCCACTGTCTTAGCTGCTCCACACAACATAATAGAGACGGTGTCCTTCTTATCAAACCTAAAAGGAATAACGGTTTTATAAAGATGTTTGTAATAAACTGACGACCCTTCTGTAGGCTCGCTAAACCACTTATCGACAGGCACTCGGGCAATGGCAAAACACAAAATAGTAAATAATAGATAGGCTCCGATGTTGAAAAACACTACCATGATAATCGATGCCTTAGAAACGATAGAGAAAGCATTTTGATAAAATGCCGTTGAAAAAGTACTCCATATCAAAGAGAGCATACAAAGCGACCCCAGCTTACTTAATTTAAAAGTGGTCATTGCATATTTGACCTGGCTAGGAAATATATTTTGTACTACCTGTCCCACAAATAAAGGAATAAATAAACTCAAACCTAATTGCTTCATAACTCGCGCATATAGCTCAGTCATACTTCCACCTGATGCAGGGTTACCATAACCAAAACCAGTTTTATCTGTCAAAAACATTTGAGCCAAAGCTGGTGAGATAAATGCTCCTAATAAATTTCCAACCGTAACCTCTATGATTGATAACGAGTCGTTGCCATCTGCTAACTTAGTCATTACCACATTAGATGAAACTGTAGTAGGGGTCACTCCAGTCATAATCATTCCAACTAAAATATACTTGTCAATACTATGACTACCAGACCTTCTTATCGCTTCAGCAAATCCAAACATAATAGTAGGTGTGATCAGAAAAGATAGCACTTGAGTTACCAAATGGGCTCTCCAGCGAGATGCCATCCTTACTAGTACTTTTGTTGAAATAGATAATCCAGACAGAAAGAAAATCAGAGCTACTGAACCATAACTGACAGAATATTGAGATTTTATAACTCCTCCATCCCGGCCAACATCGGGAAATAAATAGGCAAGTAAGATTACCAGTCCCATCCCTAAAATAAACCATTGATCAATAGCTAAGCTGATCACAGTTCGACACACTGACCATACCGACATGGCTAATTACCTTTAACAACTATAGGATATTACTTGGATACTTTAACAACTATTTGGAATGCCACGATTAAGAGTATCAAAAAACTTATCCTAGATTTATTAATGGAAATGTCGTCTGTGGCCGCCTGCTGCAGTCAGTCATAACTTAGCAGCTGTGACTTCGGTTAGCCGCACTGAGTAACTTACTCTAAGTAACTCTGGTGACAGAGCTATACTGATCAGTCTTATGATAACAATCTGCCACATACGGATACCAGTTCCCACTGGAACCATTGATTATCATTTTTGGAAGCTGGCTTATTGGGCAAGATAACAGACCTAAATATACAGGAATATACATCCATTGGAAAATACTTTCAAGTATCAATCAGTGTGCGGTAATTAACCCATGTCTTCTCCCAGTCCAACTCTACAGGCAACTGAAGGGCCAACTTCATCAGATTCCAAAGGGTCTTCTGCTAGACGACGTCATGCTCTTAGGGAATTTTATAAGATTCAAGCAGCTGCAAATGCAGATCTACAAGCCAATAATGGGTCAATGGATGATTTCATTGATGGTGATGTCAATGCTGACACAGAATTAGACAACACTGATGTTTCAGTGGAGGAATATATACGAGGCTTAGTGAAAGACAAGAGTTTGAAAGAAATAGTAAAGATTGAAAATGAATTGGTCACAGATATCCGGGCTCTCGATAGCGAGCAAAAAGCATTGGTATATAATAACTACAACAAATTGATCGCAGCGGCTAGTAATCTCGAGTCATTCCATGCTAATGAAGACCTAACAAAACTAGGTGACATTGATCAATCCCTTCTGAAAGTTTCAGGGTTGGTTCAATCCATATCAGCGGATTCTAGTAAGAAGATCAAATCTAAAGCAAACATTAATCCGTTGATAAGTCAAGGAAGTAACTGGTTATCGATTGCGCCAAAACTTCTTGACAACCTTATTGATTCGGGCCGAAAGGAAGAGGCAAAAACACATGCATTGAAAACATTACAATTAATAGATCATTGGAGCGCAAACTTTGATAGACCTGAGTTCTTTACTGCTATACGAACCAAATGTATGTCAACTATGGAAGCTGACTCTAAATGATCAGTACGATCACTACATATTTCCAGAGGTTGGTTCGATAAACATTATTTATTTATATATCTCACACATATATATAAAGAAGAATAAAAAGGGTTATCATTGTTGAATGATAACATGCAATTAATCATACATAGATCCTAGACCTGTTGAAGTCGTCCGAGAGCAAAAAACGTCGTCATTTGACCTATTCTTCAAAAGTTTGGGTTGAAAAAAACTTTGAAGACATTAGGTTAGTGATCTTTTCGGGTCATTCATAGCATTCGTAACTCGTAAAAAGATTTAAAAGAATTTTCATTAAAGAAATTTTTGAGATGAGTTCTGTTGAGAGAACTATCAATAGCTTGTAATATATATTTTTAAAGAGAAGCTTAAGAGTGAATTGAAAGGCCGTCAAAAATTTCAAAGATAGCAAGCGGTTCTTGGAAGTTGTTATGAACAATGTTGACCAAATACCAGCTGTCAACAATTTGCTGAATCAACTTATGAGTTTCAGAGTCCTTTTCATAGCAATTAGCCCATTCTTCGCCTAATCTGAAAGCTTCATCTTTCCATGCCAAAAAGGAAATTTTTTCAACAATAGTTGGCTGAATAACTTCTTTTCCAGGATAAATACCCCAAGTAACAGCATTGGGGCTATCCACAGGTGAATTGGTCAAAAGTGATCCCTTAAAATCCACACAATAATAGGTGAACTCTGACTTGTCTTTCATAGCATCAAGAACCTTGTCAATAATTTGTGGCGAAATCAACAATTCCAAGTAAGCTTTTTGATAAACGTATCCATTGGAAGGACCCCATCCGTGGACTGGGTGGGTAGATTTTAAACCATTGACAGCAGGCTGTGAGTTGATAGTCAAAAATCCTCGCTTATTGAGATCAATCAAACTAGGTTTAATAGATTCCACTTCAGCAGAGATAGGAGCATCAGACCATGGTAAGCTCTTAATCTTGCCAGAAATATAATCAGCGAACAGATCACCTAATTGTGAAACTGTAGAAGGAGTACCCCAAAGCTCTTTAGCTTTGTCTGAAGAATATCGCAATAATGCACCATAATTTTCCAATTCACCATAAGCTGGAGAACGAGAGTCACCCCATCTACCGTTAGGGAACTCATCCCAATCTTGAGTTCTGGTAACATAACTTTGCTTTCTATTCTTCCAGAAAATAGGACGAACACTCTCGTCTCTTCTACCTTTAGCCAAAGATGGCCTCCAAGGAAGAGGTCTATTTTGTTTATCTTGTTCTGGGACACTAGTAGGAAGAATACCCAATTTATCCAAGACCATAACAGTGGCACGCTCAAGGTTCATAGTGTAGAAATGTAAATGTTGGATTCCAGCATCAATCATCTTTTGACACATCTCAGCCACAAGCTCAGTACCCTTTTGTCTTACAAGAGCATCATCACCAGAAATTGGTTCCAATACATCCAAAAACTTCTGGGGTATATTGATTTGGCACCAGGTTGCTCTTCTCATGAAACTAGCATAAGTAGAAATAGGCATGATACCGGGGATAATTGGAACAGTGATTCCCGCCTTTCTGCATCGACCAACCCAATCAATAAAATTATCAACATCATAAAACATTTGAGTGATTACAAAAGTAGCACCTGCATCAACTTTTTCTTTAAGATATTTAATCAACACATCTGGATCTCCTTCTTCGGGGTGGCCCTCTGGGTACCCAGCAACACCAATATCAAAAGAATCACCGAAATTGCTTCTAATGTAGCGAATCAAATCTTTAGCATAATTGAACTCTGACATAGAAGCATCAACAGCGACACCATTTTCACCACTGCCGTGAGCTTTGTGAGGGGGGTCACCTCTAAGTGCCAGAATATTTTGACATCCGGAGTCACGAGCGTCCTTCAAAGCATTTTCAATGACACTTACTGGCATACCAGTACAAGTTAAGTGCATCAAAGTCTCTAATCCTAACAAAGATTGGGAAGTGGAAACCATTTCACATGTCAAGTTTGAAAGTCTGCCTCCAGCATTCCATGTAATGTCAATAAATTGAGGGTTCAATTCATACATTCTATCCATACGGTCATAGAGATTTTGCACACCTTGAGACGTCTTTGGAACAAAGAACTCAAAAGAGTATGTTGGAACTGAAGAAGTTGAGTGGGCTTGTTGTAGCTTTTCAGATACTTTCATTATGACTATTGCTATCCGTCGAAGTTCTCCTGAGTACTAAATAAAAAAATAAAAAAAAAAAAAAACTAAAGGAAGGACTAAATCTTATAGATCCAAGTAAAATAAGACTTTATCAAATATGACTACAAACGAACGAATGATATAAACAAAAAGTTAGTTCCACGAAGAATTGGAACTAAATTTTCTTTCAATATCAAATTACCACCTGAAACAAATGAATCTTCCGGTCGTTGTATATGAGTCAAACGTAAAGATTCTGGAAGCGGCTTTATATTTCAGTTTTAAACAACCTTATCGCTACTGAAAAATTCTACTGTATTTGGTAGCATGTGCAAAATTTCTGCAGTCCGCATATCCATGAGCGACTTCGGGCCAGAACTCAATCATTAGTTACCAAGGTAACTCAATCAGGGCAAGGATACACCACTATCTGTCTTATATGATTACCCCAGCAAGCCAGTAACTTTTCTTCATTTGCGCTGGTGTTTTTCACAAGCCTCTCAACAAAATTGGCTGCCATTCAAAGAAACGACAATCTTTTAATCTGGTTAGAAGATGACAGATGTTACTTTCTTTAGTCAATTCAGATGTATTGATTCGTTTTTGTTCACTTAAAAAAAACACTTACGGGTATGGAAGCTCAGTGGAAGCTCAGTGTCTCTTGCGATGAAGCAGGCATATTAAGGTTAAAAAATATCTATTAAAGTATGAACTTTTTATATTGAAAGCTGGTAGTGCAATTTCCAAACCAAGCTCCCATAGATCCTGTAGTAGCAATATATGTGTATATACAGTAGCTAACTGTTAACTCTGTAAGTAGTTAGAAGATATATGTATATCGGTAGAGTGGTGACTGAAACACCCTACTGCGGTAGCCAGGTTATAAGTTAAACTAAGTTATCGTAGTGTGAACCGACATGTTTACATGTAAGTTACTGAGACAAGTGTGGCACAGGGTGGCTAATACAGCCACAAGCCCATATGATGCTGCTCATTAGAGCCTACCCATGTAAATTGCAATATAATGGCTGAATACTAACAACCGTAACTAGCTTGTGTTTAAGTGCCAAATAGCTCTTGCTGTTGAATAATCATTATTACAATATACCATATACAACTCGTTTCATTTCACCAAACTTATATAATATTTTTTTTCACTGCTATGTTTGAAACCAGTCAAATAATATTTGGATGCTGGCTATTAACTATCTGGTACTAACTGTAGCACAGCAGTAATGATACAGGTCATTTTTAGGGAATTATGTCAGCGTTTATACCTGACGTCATTACTAATTAATTTACTAACTTCAAATGACACATGATACACCAATAAATTTTTATGATACACCATTATTATATTAATGCATAAGAGTAGATCATTTAATTTCAGCTGTTATCTATTTAGTACTATCTAGTATTATTATTTCACATATACCCATTTTTGGTTTACCCGACACAAGCATGGATGCATCTCCGAACAGAGCCTAATCCATATTTTTTCGGGCTCAACTTCTACAGTGGCTTTTAATTGATATAGCGTATATTAAGGATTAATAAAATATGTATTATCTTATAATCAATAACTTACCCCGAAAGTAAGTAAAACCCTAATCAAAGTTACCTAAACGTGTGTTTATCCCTGATTCTATTTCGCAGTCCTGGTCAATATATTTAAAAAGAATAGTTGAAACAGTAGAACTACCAATTTCCTTTATCCCTCGAATGAAAATAGCTAAAGTTTTCAGTTAGAGAAATTTTATGATAACATAACTACCATTCGCTCTGCGGTGTCAGATACTTGAGAAGTCATGATGTGCGGACTGCTTGTAAATCTCTCAAAGACCATACGAAAAAAGCCATAAGACTAGTGTATAGTGAATACAAGCTGGTAAGGTTCCAAAATAGTTCAACACAATTAATCCCTTTTATTGATAAATATTAAATAAAACAAAGAATACAAAAAAATACAGGTAAAATAAAAATAATAAAAATAAAACAAATGAGGAATAGAAATAGATCAAAAAAAAACAACAGCAGCAAAACAAACTAAACAAAACAAACTTGACAATATGTGACAAATAAGAAAATAATAGATAATTTATGCTTTAATTATCCAAAACTTCGCAGCATTTTCTTTGCTCTAAAACGATGCTGCTTTCTATACTTGGCTGGTACTTCTTTTTTTACACCTCGAGAACCTCTCTTTCTCTTGGGAATAAAAGCAGACATTTTAGTAGTACTAGAATATAGTTTATTATTATTCTCCAAAAAGAGATCAGGATCAATGTTAGATGTATTAGATTTGGAACCAATTGTTTGCAACATAACATCAGAAGGGGGGAATAATACAGAATTAGAAGGGACTTCTAACTGGCCAGTTGCCATTTGGTACTGTTCTTGGTTGAACAACTCGTT
The DNA here is from genome assembly GCA_030572735.1 of Sugiyamaella mastotermitis. Taxonomy (NCBI): domain Eukaryota; kingdom Fungi; phylum Ascomycota; class Dipodascomycetes; order Dipodascales; family Trichomonascaceae; genus Sugiyamaella; species Sugiyamaella mastotermitis. Next base: position 47,250 of record JAJMBN010000050.1, read on the forward strand.
GGAAGTATAATGCCACTGTTCATTCTCAATATCACCTTCTACGATGAAGAATCTCATGTTGCATTTATACCTAGGATGTGCAATAATCTGCTTGAGATACTTGCATGTAACAATGCTATTATCATCTGGACAAGGTATAGCGATAAGTTTCTGAGCTGGTATACCTTTCAATTTCTTGTCAATGATATCCTCTTGATGAGTACTAGATCGTACCACCTGAACAAAGTAAAATTTCCTAATGTCAAAAATCCTTTTAAGCCCTTCGACAATGTTATTGTGATCGATTTTAAACTTTCCATTAGACTCAATAGCAAATCTAGACTTTCCTCGAACCTTAATATCCGAATGAAGTTTAGAAAACTGACAAAATTCTACGTTAAGGGTCACGACATTAGCCTCTTTGCGTCCTAGGCATGTGAGGAAAATATCGTCAATAGATTTTCCCAAAGATAGATTAACAACCATGTTATCAGTGAATGGACGACCTTGTCCTTTCTTGTTAGGATCACCATCGATTATCTTTTGCATGGCATAGCGTTTCTGAGAGAGCTTGAGAATAGTGCTTGGTGCTTCTATCTTAGAAATGTCACATATTATGTTATTCGAATCCTCATTAGAACCACCTTCTTTAGAGCTAGATTTCCCAATAGTGGAAGATAACAAACTATTCACATTTGGACTAATGTCCTTTGGTTGTTCAAAATATTCAACAACCTGAAGCTCTGGAGTTTGAGGATTCAAAGAGTTTTCCAACTCTAGGCTAGCCATCTCACAAACTTCAGCAAGACTATCTAGAAGAGCAGTAGAGCCACATCCATAAGCATCATTGTAGTTATTATCATATTCAACAACTGATAACCTATATAAGTTTCGATTATAGGTAAAAGGGTTTAGACCCGTAGGAGGTGAAGGGAAAAAGTCAGCAGTACTGGGTGAATACAATGAGGATGGACTTTTAAGTGAAGGAATTGAAGAAGAAGAATCAAAAGAAGAAGAATCTGATGTAGCGCTTAAATAAGACACTAAAGATGTGTCAACAGATGACAAAGAGGAAGATCTTGAAAGAGTATGTCGTTCGTAAGATAAAGAACTTATATCAAGGGGGTGATTGTTAATATTGCTAGCTGAAAGAAACGAATAACTCTGAATTTTGGGCATTGTATTGAACTATTTTGAACTGTTAATTCCAATGTCAGGATTTCCAGGTTCCAAATAAAGGAAGTATTTCTTTTTTCTGAAATATACCAAGGTTTAAAAATAAATCGGACTGCCCAAAACCACAAAAATGAAAAAAAGTCAGTAGGAATTGGATAGGATTTCTAAACCAAATATGAGTGCGAGACCTTCCAGTTAAATGTAAAAATAGAGCCTAGCAAACCAAACTACTATAAACAGCCTATTCTACTCGATCTGGAAAACTGTTTCTGTTTTTGTACTTTGGTTGCTACTTGGCTGCCCAACGCTAAGCGAGGTGAAGAAAAAAAGACGATGTATAACAATTTCACGAAGTGAGCAGGGTGCTAGTGTAAGGTCTGGACCCCTATCTTGCAATAGCTGATTGGATAATAGGAATAGCAACAGTAACTATAGGGGCATCAAAGGATTTCAATAGGAATAATTATAGGAAAAAGGTCCTTGAAAGAAATCCAGCGTCAATATTCTCTAGTATATGGTGGTATTTTGTGGCTTGAGTCTAGATGCACTATGCCAAACTTCCAACTGTACTAAGTTTCTGTAGACACTGTCTGATTTATATAACAAGCGGGATTTTGGGGCAACAACTATTGCTCTTAGTGCAAACTAGTCAATAACTAGATAAAACTTAGAATGGGGTAGAAGCAAACTTGCAATAATTAAATATATAATTAGTAAAAAAATCATATTCTCATCTTCCATTTTCTGTTACTACCTATAAGGAAAAGCAATTATATCATGCATGAAACAACGCTAACTTAACAAGTTAGCTGCCAGGTCGTGAATGATGATAACACAACATTTCTTTTTACTGGTATTAATTGCTATGGTATGATAAATGTTACAGCACTATACACCCTTAGCTAAGGCAATAGTTCCCAAAAAACAAGTCGGCTAAAAAGTCACTTGGCCGTCGTAGCTAAGCTATTCCCAACTAAGGAGAGCGCATCTGTTAACCTAGTTCGTTAAACTTTAGCCTAGATTATCTTTTAACTTGGCGCAGATTCGTGAGGAAAATGTGCATGCACTATTGTTGAAACGGCAAGATCCATTCCCCCCCCCAACCTTACTACATACAGTTTTATTAAAAAACTGTCAAATAAGAAGCCATGCACTTTTCCTATTCCACAATTTACAAAAATTTCCGCATTTAGCAGTATACAATTATTAATTTCTTCTGTTCAACCCTGATAATGTGAAACGCGGAGACTCGGGTCACTGGTTTCTGATAAGGTGCAACTGCTTAAGTGTACATATTGTACTAGCAGCGCAAAATATAAGGAGAAATGAAAAATTGATATCTTGTTAGAATATTAATGGTACTATTGATACACTAGTGAAAAACTTTATTGATATAATAATAGATTTTGACTTCTCCTCTATAAGGATTAAGCTAGAGAGAGGAGGGAAGAGGCCGTTGACGATGGTGTTTACTGTCTGTCCAACTCCACAGGCTCCCACACGCTAAGCGTGCTAGTACGGCATCCTATCTTTATGCAATCATATAATTTAAATTAATCTAAACAGCTAGTAAAAGTAATGATAATGTACACACAGCATATTATTTTCGTCATATTTACTCAGCAGGGAAATCAAGTTTAATTTACTGAAAATCATGCTTCTAGGCTTCAACTAGGCTCAATAGAGGCTACCCCTAAACAGAATTCAAAGCCAGTGTCATATGCCATCAAGTCATTATGTGCCTAAGGAATAATAGAGAATCAAAATAAAGGGGTACTTGAGTTTTAACAGTTAATCTAGGTTCAGAACCATATTATTAGCTTATATGTTGATTACTCTTCAAAAGTTTCTTCTGTGATTAACTCGACCCTAGTACTAGAAAATCTACGTGCAGGCACTCGGTTCCTGAATAGAATGTCAATTTCTGCAAAAGTCCTTCTTTTAGTTTCTGGAAGTCTGAATATTGCCCAAACAAATGATATCAGTAGAATACCCCCATAAAAAAATCCGCTTTTGGCACCCCAATCCCAGGAAGCCTTTTGAACCATTCGTGACACCAACTGGCCATAAACAATTCCGATAATGTTATACACAGCTCTTCCCAATACTACAGACTTTGACCTCAATTTATTGGAAGGAATCTCTGTTACAATAGTGTATGTTATTGGTCCGACAGTGATAAAAAATACAAAATATTCTACCAGAAGTATCGAGCCAATACCCCAAGCAATTTGAGGGTGTTCGTCTGGAGATGGAATACCCATGAATCCTATTAGGAATAAAGTAAAGACTGTGAAAAAGACACCGCTTAAAAATAGTTTGCGCCTACCAATAAATTGAACCAAGTACCAAGCTATAAAAACACCAATTATAGCAAGTCCATATTGCCCCACTGAAAAATCAAATGAATAGACTGTACTCAGACCTGCCTGTTCAAGAAAATATGTGGAGTTGCCCACTAAAGGGGTACATAGGTTTTGGATTGAATAAACAATTAAAACAATTTCTGTTCGGCGCAGATCAACACCTCGAAAGCAATCCATATAGCTCGAGGAATCTCGAAGCTCAGTCTCGATTTTATTGGTATGTACCATCATAGCAACAGTTTGTCGAATTTGCTCATCAGTGGCATCCTTAGTTGCCATAAACCTCTTCACTACTCTCTCAGCGTCATTTGTTCGATTTTTCCGAACCAGCCACCATGGTGACTCAGGTGCCATAAATATACCTATCATGAGGGGAATGGGCCAAATCCATTGAAGCGCAAATGGGATTTTGTAAGCCCACTCGCTGTCCAGCATTAAGAAGCCTCTTAAAGTACTTGCTCCAACTAGATAACCTGCGCTCCAGCACAAGCTGACGAGCATGGTCAAATAAGGCCTGAGGACGACGGGACACACTTCAGCTGCGTAAGTGGTAGTAAGAGTTTGGAATACACCCCATGGAACTCCTAACAGAACTTCTGCAGCCAAATACATGTTCAGGCTCGTCGCAAAAAATTGCAGAAAAACAAAGGCGATCATAAGTACAAGAGATCCAATCATAACCCAACGATATCCAACTGCATCTGATAAATATCCATTAATAATTAATCCTATTATCTCGCCTGCATTAATTCCATTCGAGATGCCTGCCTGCATAGTAGCAGGTATTTGATAGGTACCATCGGACTCTAGGACCCCATACCTTTCTTGAAACTTGGGAAATGCAAAAAACCCACCAACAAAAGCATGGTCAAAGCCTTCCATGATCAAAGCACTAGAGAATAAACAAGACCAAAATACAGCTTTGGGGTACTTACGAATACCTTGCAGAAGAGTCATTTTATGCTCTTCTAATGTAGCCAATTGAGCTCCACCTACAATATCATTGACCTTAAAAAAATCATCATCCCCCTTTTCTGCCTGGACCAGATTCTCGGTACATGGATTCTCAATGTCCTCAATATGAGATGTCATCTATTAGTACTAAATTAGATTTATCAACTTCGTCTATGCTTTGCCGACTTCTGTATATAAATATTAGAAACATCATATTGAGGGGAAACATATCGAATATCGGTCTATGATTACACCGGCGATCAAATATTAAAAAATAATTATTTTCTTTTTTGTATAAGAATTTAACAATACAACAGTTAAAGATCTTACTGTTATGGCTAAGTTTGCATCCTGTAAGTCTCATTAATACCAGGTAGTGCGGAGATTGTGGGGTGCAGGATATTATTCCCGCTATTCAACCTCCAGGGGTACAAAAACACACTATTACAAGATCCGGCTATATATAATGACAGGTGATCATTTTTAGGTAAGTATCCTGATATTTAACTTATTGAGGGATTGCTTAAGTGATACGTCGTTAAATCGCTTAGGTTCACAGTTGTAACATTTAGTCACAGTATGCATACCACTTTTAATTATATTGATTTCTCTCCAGAATTGGAAGTTGGTTATATAACCGATCTGTGGAGATAGGAAGTTCTACTCTACAAGAGTGAGCCAGTCAAAAATCTAACAGCCATATGCATGCGTTACTGAACAACATTGCAGACAACTGATAGAAAATATCTGTGACGCCATAATACTATGAAATTGCGTAATTTCGATAGCTCATATTAAAAAACAATCAAATTAATAAATATAAGATACAACATATCGCTCTCAATAGGGTAGATAAACCCAAAGATCTGATAAGAGCGTCTACTTGCTCTGGATGATCTTACTAAGGGGCTTGGGTCACCATTTATGACGTTACCATTCTAGGTTAGAACGAACCCCACAGAAGCACTATAAAGATCTACCTTGCTCGGTATATCTTTAATTCGAGACTCATCATTTTTTCAAAATTGTCCCCACATTAAATATATGGCGAAAGAGTAAATGGTTAATTAAAATATAAAATTTTCATAAAGCAAGAACCGAAACTATAATGAGTAAAGCTATATTACTTGATACCTCTTCAAGTCAGGCTGGCATCACTTTTGGAATGCCATGGCAGAAGGGCCAGCACCAAGATAACCAACTATTCACGGCTCTAGATGAAGAAGGCATATCTCATGATATAGATTCTGAGCCAATTGCATATTGGCCAGATGGATCTTTGAAATGGACTTCTCATACGATTACAGATTTTAAAGGCGTTGCCAAGACAGGCATTACAATCACACCGGTAGCAGCTTCCGAGACACAAAAACTTGTAAGTGTTGATATAACTAAGTCAGGATTAACTATTGTTAGAAATAATATTGGCCTGGAGGTCGTTTTCCCATCTCCTAAGAGTACTAACAAAGTCATCCAATCTATTCGGTTGAATGATTTCACGGTTTCTAGAGGCGCAACTTTAAAAGCTAGTACCACTAGGAGTGACTTCCTACAGAGCATTATCAATGAGATTTTAGTAGAAAAGTCAGTGAAAAATTTGGTAGTAGTTAAGCTAAGTGGTCATCTAGAGTCAAACAACTCCGAGAAGAGATTACCGTTTGACCTAAGGGTGTATATCTACTCGAATGTGAAATCGGTTAAAGTCATCCATTCCTTTATTTATGATTTACCCGCTATTGAAACATTGTTATCACTGGGCATTTCATTTGAAGTGCCCTTGGATAAGACTCCATTCTATAACAGACATATCCGAATCGGAGGCTCAGGTAATGGTATACTTGCTGAAGAAGTACTAGGATTATCAGGTCTAAGATTCGGTCCATCTACCCAGGATCGAATTGATCAAGTACAAGGGCAGCCAATATCAGGGAAGGACTGGACAAATGAATTCAAAGAAAAAATTAAATATGTCCCTACCTGGAATAAATATTCATTGACACAGTTATCAAGCGACGGATTTATTATTACGAAGCAAACAAAACAAGGATGCTCTCCTGTAAAGATAATCGGGGGGACTCGTTCCAATGGATTTGCGTATGTTGGTGCAGCGGGAGGAGAGAATACCAGAGGACTTGCTGTTGGATTAACAGATTTCTGGGAAAAATATCCCACTCAAATTGACTTGGATAAACTTGCAGAAGACACAGGTGAAATTTCAATCTGGCTTTATTCTCCAGAAGCGCAGCCTATGTACATGGCACCATATCATGACGGGCTTGGGAAAGATACCTACAAGAAGCAGCTTGATGGACTTTGGGTCAATTATGAAGACTGGGAGCCTGAATTCGATACTGCCAGGGGTATTGCTAGAACAAGTCAGCTGTACTTTGAACCATTTGCACAACAAAACACTCCTAGTAATGTCGATCTTTCTGAATTTATTCAATTGATAAGACACCCTCCTAAAATAATTGCAAATCTTAATTATATGCATTCAACGGGTGTGTTTCATGGTTGGTGGTGTCCAGGATATGAGATTCTTGGCGAGCAGCCCAAGGCTGAAGAACTTGAAATTGAGCAAAAATTGGATCTACTATTCAATTTTTACAAGAACCAGATAGAACAAAATCGCTGGTATGGATTTTGGGACTACGGCGATGTTCAACATACCTATGATCCATTTCGTCATTCTTGGAGATATGATGTTGGGGGGTTTGCATGGGATAACTCGGAGTTATCTACTGATCTATGGCTCTGGATGTACTTCCTCCACACTGGTAGATCTGATGTTTTCAAAATCGCCGAAGCAATGACACGACACACGGGGGAAGTGGACGTATATCATAGCGGAAGATTCAAAGGTTTTGGCACCCGGCATGGAGTCCAGCATTTCTCAGATAGTGCTAAGCAGGTCAGGATATCAAATGTATTTTATAGAAGGGTTTTTTATTATCTGTCTGGAGGTGATGAAAGGATTGGTGACTTAATGTCGGAGTTAGCAGATTGCCAACAAGCTATTCTGACTCTTGACTCGCATAGAAAGGTACAAGACAGCGACCACTCGAAAATCCCTGATAGATACGCCATGACAAATATTGGCTTAGACTGGGCAGCCCTTTGCTCAGCTTGGTATACAAACTGGGAGAGGAGGGGTAATGATTGGAAAAAGTCGGAGGAACTAATTGTTTCCACCATGAAATGTCTAGCAGAACTCAAACACGGTATTGCAACTAATAGTGTCTTGCTAAACATCGATACAGGCCACATTATACCATGTCCTCCACCCACTCCTGAATATGCCATTTCACACCTTTCTATGTTGTTTGGATTCCCAGAAATCATTTCTGAAGTTCTCGATTATATGAATGATACTCATCCCGATGAAGTTCAGAGATTTCTATCAATATGGATAACGTATTGCCTTGCTTATAATGGAACCCCTGAAATCCAGAAGAAATTATATGGGTTCCAGTTTTTGGATAAAGCAGGATGGAAGCAAAGTCATTCCAATTTAACCGCTTTTGCAGCCATTGAAAAAAAAGATAAATCATTAGCAAGGTCTGCATGGGATCAATTCTTTCACTCGGATGGTTTGAACGATAGCTCTACTAACTGGGAGGTCCAGACTATAGCCCCCCCTCAATACTTTTCATCTGGACAAGAAGCCAAGTGGATCACAACTAACAAAGCTTCTAGATATGGGGTTACAGCCATTCATAACTTAGCTAAGATTAGAGAGTACTTGCAATAGCTGCCATCTAATATAGGTGTTTTATTTGAAACGGGTAAACATTAAACTTGAAACCTGGTTAATAAGTGCATGTCTAATTATTTAAATCGTCTATACGCCCATTTCATTATGATTTGATCGAAGGTTCCAACCCTGTAAAATTATTATAGAGCTCAGCTTTGACGTTGATCTCTCTATCTTCTGCGCTTATCACCGATGTGCTTACTTCATAAGCTTGGCATCTGTGAGTAACAGTGAGAGGTGTAACTACAGTAGATGGTTGCACAGAAGCACTTTAACACATAACTGTAACTTTTCAGCCACACCAAGCACCGAGGCTTTTTAACTACTCGCCTTTGCAATTTAGAAGCTAGAACTTCCCAGCGTTATGGCGTCTTATATATCATTATTAAGAAGCTTATTCAGCTGGAATGAATTAGAGTCGAATATATTAAAAGATAGTGGTAAGATGATGGACTATAGAAAATTGTTATGACGGTATCTAATGTTTAGGGGACTCTCCATTAATACTTAAACATGCTGCATTTCAAGAAATAAGGCTAGACAGAAAGACTGGGCCAGACGGTCGTATAATCGACCAGCCTGCAACCGTAAAGGTTCGAAAATTATTTATTCCTCATTATAAAAGCAAAAGATTACCTCAATTACCAGCTGTTATTTTTATTCACGGACTAGGAGGACAACTTGCCCAGTTTGAATATCTAATTGATTATTTTTCATATTTTGCAACAGTTTTGGCAATCGATTTGCCAGGACACGGTAAATCTGATTATAATCCAGATTGGTCTATATATACACCCGAGACATTGATAGACATAATAGAGGTGGTCTTAAAAGAGCAAGAACCTGTTGTCGATGAAAGTGGAGAGAAGGTCGATATTTTCAAGCAATTCATCTTGGTCGGCCATTCTATGGGAACGCAATTGTCTGCGAGATTGGCATTACGAGTTGGCCCTGAAGTTTGCAAAGGACTTGTGACTATTTGTCCTCCTTCGCATATAAATGAGAAAATGAAACAATTACAAGGAAAACTGGGATATATGCCACCATTCCTGTTTGATGTATTTCGAGCCATAGATCGGTATGGTGGATTGCAATCTCAGTCTGTTAATAGAATGGTAAGCGACAAAATAGGGCCAGATGATGAAATAAGAATTAAGCAACTACGTTATAATTTACAAGTGAATACAAAATCGTGGATGCGAACGGCATACAATTTTCAAGTATTGAGCCCATCTCAGTGGAACCAATTAAAGTGTCCAGTTCTAGTAATTGGTGCTGCGGACGACAAGGTTACACCTTGTCATCCAAATGTCGATGATATAGTGAAATGGTTGGGTCCATCTTCTGATGGAATTGATCCGGTTGTATTACATGACTCAGGTCATGCTGTGTTAATCGAGAAGCATCATGTATTGGAGGGGTTGATCTCAGACTTTATTTTAAAACATGTCGATAACAAATTATCTCTAGGATGGCAGTTAGCTTATTTTGCGTCAAAGTCAGATAAATGGTCATTGAAAAACGAGGAGAAATGGCGTAGCACCTTATCTGTAGGAGCAAAAATAGAAGGTACATGTCTGCGAGGCATGAAGACATTAAGACAGAACGACCCTGATCATTCACCATCCATTGTCGAAAGGAAATACTCTGATATTGCTGCTATAATAGACATATCTCGGGAACCGCCGCCGTATGATCCTGAATCATTCCAACATATCAAATACCATAAGTTTCCTACAGTGTCAAAGCTCCCACCCACTAAGAAAGAAGTTGAAGAATTTATTCTACTTGTTGATTCATGCATTGAGAAATATAACAAGGATGGTAAGCATAACATTGCTGTTCACTGCCATTATGGATTTAACAGGACCGGTTTCTTTTTATGCTCATATATGATTGAAAGACTGGGGTATAGCATAAAACAAGCAGTAGATTCATTTGCTATTTCAAGACCACCTGGAATAAAACATCCCCATTTCATTGATGAACTCTATGTACGTTATGAACTGTAGAATTCAATAGTTGAGTATATTAATTGTAATAATTAAATTGATCTTTTTCTCCACAAATCTTCTTCTTCTTCACTCCCACTTCCACTCATATCGCTTGATCCTTCATTATCATTGACATTGCTGCTCAATCTAGACTCAGTCTTACTTCCATCAAATTTACTAGACCCATTCTTTAGCATTAGATTTTGCCTCATCTGCTTTATTCTTTCAACTCGCATTTGCAATTCATTTTGTTTCTCAAATTCTTGGAATATACGATCCTCCTCTTCATCGCTCTGAGAGGAATCCGTATTGGAAGGAGCAGTATCATCTATCTTAGAGTCATTGACAAATTCAGATTTCCCAATTGCCATAATTGGCTTCGACTCAATTACTATGTCGCTGCTTAATTCTATACTTGAACTGACCAAGGGCTGGTCTAATTTCGATATCTCGCTCTGGAAGTTGTCCCATTCCTCATCCAAGTCTGTCGGGTCTTCAACCTTTTGCCTTTTACGGTCATCACCAAGACCTGGTATCATTCTCTTTGAACTAGCCATAGAACTATACTTCAAGGGAACTCTATAATAATTAAATCGGTTTCAATTTTTGGATGTGACATAGAGACTCACTGAGATAAATAATGCGGCTCATCTTAAACACCTTGAAGAGGGCAAACACCACATGGAAATCGTACCACCGAGTTTGTAATCACGAAAACAAAAACAATCATCATGGCTAGAAGACCATCTTTAAGTTTAGCTGCGATAGTGATAACTATTGCATTATTATTCTTTTTTGTTTTAAGTAGTGGAGATAATTACCCATCCTCCGTGGCTAAAACTAACTTCAGTAAGAAGCCGGCATCAGTCGAAGATATTAGCACAAGTGGAGAAGCCAGTCACTACCAATTGGATCATAATATAATTAACGGAGCTCCAATAATGTCTAAAATGACTAATGAGACAATTCGTGCAGAACTTGGTAGATCGGCATGGAAGCTATTTCACACTATTTTGGCACAATACCCAGTTAATCCAACACAAGAAGAAAGGGATACATTGAACAGTTATATACATTTATTTTCAAGAGTCTATCCATGGTAAGCAAAATTTTCTAATTTAGAGATATTTTTATACTAATGCTGTAGTCGAGAATGTGCGGAACATTTCCAACAACTTCTAAAGAGATACCCCCCTCAAACGTCCAGTCGTGAAGCTGCTAGTCAGTGGGGATGTCATGTTCATAATCAAGTTAATAAGCGATTAAATAAGGAAATATTTGATTGCAATGATCTCAGTGATAAGTATGCATGTGGTTGCGCTGAAGAAGATGAACAGACATTCGTTCCAGAGTTGGAAGCAGGTGCTTAGCGTAAACTTTGTGATCTAGGAATATCTTTTATATAAATAACTAAGTCATATTTTCATTACTTCATTTCTATTTTTTTAGAAGCTTTCTTATTTACAGGAGGCTTCTTTCGTATCGTTCCATCATAATGTGAATGCCCTAGCGTCTTAACAGCAAGTTCGTTGACCCATTCAGTCAACCGGTCAGGCAAGCTTGTCTTAGCTTCAAGTAATAGTTCCTCTTTCCTGGCAGCTCTCTCTTTAAGCATTTCTTTTTGCTGTAGCACACTAGATGCATCACTAATCTTTACTTCAGAATCGCTATCATCTAAGTCGGTGTTAGTACCTGAATGCCGCTTTGATCTTCGCAGTTTATTCTTCTTCTTAGGAGGTTCATCGACAACGTCATTTTCTTCTGATTCAAACTTCTGAGATCGCGTTCTCCGTCGTGTTACCAGAGCTTCTTCTGACTCGCTACCAGAACTATGATCTTGCTTAGATGTAATATCGCTGGACCCTTTAAGCTCATGCAAATCTCCAAATTCATCCTGAAGAACTTCATTCACCTCAGCTAATTTAGCATTTTCGTCCACCTGAAGCTGTTTGCGTCTAATTTCTATGCTATGGATTAAGCGAGGTATAACGCTTTGTAACTCAATAGTTAGCTTAGCTTCTCTCCTTCCAAACTTATTTAACCAAGCCATAAGGCCCGTAATTTCTTCTTCACTGTCATAATAAGCCCAAGATTCAGAATTGTGAAGCAAGCCGTCTTTTTCGACTTGCTTTTTCAAATCAATCACTAAAGGACCGCTTTGACTAACTTCATCAACCATTTCTCTCAGAATAGGTTGTTGTAGATGTATACGGAGATCCTCTTCTGTCGGTCCCTGAATCCAAAGACGACCCATATAATATGCATCTGGGCTTGAATTTGCCTCCTCTACTTCCAAGTCAGAATTAGATTCCTCCATATCTCTGATATTTAATCCATTAGCTTCAAACCACCAGTATTGGTTATAGAATCTATCACGTCCAAGCATCCTAAGACGCTGGCAATCTAGTCTTTGAATCTGCTTGTCACATTTCTCATTCGACTCATTCAGCGCCTTGATCTTTGCACTAAGGTCACTGGCAACATCTTTCAATCTAGTAGAATTTTGTTTTTGATCTTCATTAGGAGAAGTATGGTTATTATTATTATTCTCTGACTTGATATGAACGCCATTAGATTCCTCGACTTTGACACCATTTGGGGTCTTTTTCAATTCTTCCTCAACCGCCTTTAATTGGTCAACAAGGAGCTTCACTTCCCGAACTCGTTCTTGGCGATCTTTTTTAATCTTGGTAGTTTCGTCAATACACTTGTCGATATAGTTACGTACAACAGGCGTACTACAAACTAGCCTGCACAGTATTTGCAACACTAACAATCTCAGCTCAGTTGGCAATTCGAAATAGCCCACTCGTGCTGAATATAAAGTCACACTTCTATCTTTTGAAGCAAGAATATCTAAAGCTCTTGAACAAGTAGCTGCCCACTCAGGAATATCGCTGATTTCAAAAAGTAGACCGATTAAGATTTGCTGCCATCCCCCGTCTTTAAACATTCGCTTTCCAAGCCTGACTTTCCAGTCAACATGTTGATAATTACTAAATGCAGCAGCTTTATTATTTTCAGACTCATCCTCTTCATTTTCATCGGTTTCATGATCTTCTGCTTCGCTTGTATTGGCTTCTGATTGGACACCCTCAGGCTTATTTTGCTCATCGTCACCAACTTCCATTTGACCATCTTTCAATTCAGTATCATTACTATTCTGATTCGATTCTTCTATATCTTCACTTTTCTTGTGCATATCTACCGAGGGTAGCTGTATTGTCCAGTCATCCCCCAAAGAGTCGACTAGACTACTTAATAATGCGCAATGAATCTCATCTAATAATGGGCTGTCAAACTCATTATCAGAAAATTTAACCACTCGTATAAAATCATCAAATGAAAATAGTTGTAATGACAATGGCTCACCCAGTACATTAAGAGACATCCAAGTCTCTAAGAAAGTACCAACAAATGGCTGCTCTTCAGAAGCGAGCAGAGGCTCTTTCTTCCACATTGGCTTTTCAGGCCAGCTATTGTAGTCAAACATCATATCTTCTTTAATAGTAGGCTTTACAATTTCCTGCTTGAAAGTACTATTGGACGTCTTAACAGAACCCTTGGAGGCGGCTTTTGCTCTTGCCTTTTGCTCTTGTTCAACAGCTTTCAGTTCAGCCTTCAAAAGAGCTTTCTCCTCTTGAGCTTTTGCATGAAGAGCTTTCTTTTCAGCCTTCTGTTCTTGCTGTCTTAACTTTAGTAACGCTTGTTCTTTTGCTTTTTCTTCTCGAGCCTTCAGTCGAGCTTCTAATTTTCGTTGCTTTTCTTCTTGCAATAAAATCTGAGGGTTCTGTTTGGCTATATGAGAAGGTAATGTGCAATCAATCCTATACATTTCAGCATATTCACTTTTCACAATCCAAGGAGCACCAGCCCAAGTTTCTCGAGAAACCGCATGTTTAATAAAAGTTCGTAAAATCACTTTTGTAAAGAGTTTTCTATCGCGAGCAAGTTGAGTATCATCGACAGCAATTTCTTGGGTTCGATCAGAAACGACTTCAACTCGGTATCTACTGTATGAAGGTCTTACTTCTCCATTGGGGAGGGTGATAGCATTAAATTTCGCTTTTTCACGGATGACAACTTTAATGCGCTGGTCATTCAATTTGGCAATCACGGTCTCACCTGGATAAAAGTCCTGGCGAAGGTCATTGTATAAAGCATCAACCAGAGTATCTAAACGGGTTATCTGAGAAAACTGTACTTGTCGAAGTATTGGCTCTTTTAATGGCTCAGGAAAGCTTCGGATGATTTGATCTGTCTCGTCCATCTTTGCCGGGGTTAGTATGTTTCAATATTCAACTTTTGATCTTCTCAAACATACCTCACTCTTCAGTGCCTCAAAATATGTTAAGCATGAATGGCCAGTTAGTTCACATATAAATTTACGCTAGTGAAAAAGTTAGACATGACCATTGAAAAATACCCTTTTTACTTACCTCATTATAATAATCCAGTCGAGATAAATAGTCGTCGTAGCTTAAAAAGCACTCAGAGGTAGCCGGAATATACCATACTTGAGTTTCATCATCAGGTATTATATCTAACTTTTTCAGAGCAACGATTTTTCTTTTATATAACACCTAGCTGTTAAATACTGCTTAGACTAAATGATCGCATTTTTGTCCCCACTTACCATCGTTTTCTATAGATCATATACACCTGAACAAGCAACCCAGATAATAAATATCACTAAAGAACTAACTCACTAATTCAATAGCCAATTCCAGATTCAAGTTTTCTGATGTGGGTATAAATGGATGTTATAGTTTCAATGGTGCAATTAATGCTGACACACTCGTACTGTCTGTATATCCAAAAAATGAAATAAGTTCTCAGAATCGTTCTTAGAGTAGTGTTTTTCAATTACAAGTGAAAGATGGGAAATCGAAATGAGAATAATATTTCGTATTGTAGTGGGGGGTGGTGGCTAAAAATTAATAGCAAAATGGCAAGGTTGTTTGTGCCTAAAATCAAGAAGATTAGTTTCAAGAATTTATAAATGGGAAAAACCTCGTGTCCATGTGGGTAGGTCGTCTGTCGCGGTAAAAGAAAATCAACCTGCATTCGAGTATAAGTATAAGCTAACAGTTTCTAATAAAATATCGGTACAGGTAAATGATTGATTTGGTTAGGTTTACCCTATTATCCGCCGCATTAGACACCCCGTTACTGTGGTAACATAGAGTTAGTTTCGCTCTGACTTGGGGAAACTTGCATAAAATGCTCTATTATAATTTTGTTAACCTTAACGAAAGAATTTGTTAACAGTAGCAGATGTTATATTCCAGATTTAAACGATCTTTGGTGAGGCTGTCCAACCTGGAGGAAGATTCGTTCGTTTTTTGTTCTTAAGCCCAGCAATTTTTCTTCACGATTTAAGCACTAGTCATATGGGTACTCAAAAGAATCCTTGATCATTATATTTTACAGCTTGTTGCTTTTCAATATCAACAGTTTTTAATGTAATAAATAAATATTCGCTGAAAGGAATAAGCTAATAAATTTTCCAGGCTAATTTACATAGTTTTAGAAGTACGTTTTCTGCATCCTTTAAACTTTTTGATATTCCTATATTGGAGTCACAGTTTCTGGTTTATTTAATATTTCATCAAGTTAAACAAATTCAGTAAGTGTTTATAACATTTGGTTCTTAGAGGTATGGATGTTGACATCTTAGTAGAGTAAAGTGGATCAGTCTGTATTTGGTATCTCTCCCCTAAAAGCAATTATGATAAAAGATAAGTTACAGTAGAAGTTCGACTTATTAAATATTCCAACTAGGAATACGATTTTAATTGTAAATAATTATGCTACTTAACTAGTGATTATATGTATATTGAGTTTTGTATTTTAACAGCCTTCGAAGACTGTATATATATACATGTATATCACAGTTTCTACTAGTAACATAAATAATACAGTTAAATCTGCATACTCCTACAACAGCCGTGACCCACCAGTTAACTGTTAACAGTCTTTCGCTGTATCGTGCTAAGAGATGACTTCTGTGCAGTGACGTGAGCACCCTTATCTATGTACCAGTTACCTGAACTGGAATCTCTACGGTATCACGCCGATGAGATCTCCTGGAAGAGAAAAGTAATTATATTAATCACTATAATTACAGTGATAGATGGAATATATAACAAAAATAATTAAAAGAAAATGCCTTAAATTCATAAAACCAAACCAGTTCTCTTTTGTTTTTATATTAGTCAAATAAAATGTTTTGCTAGAGAGTTGTTGGGCTGGGCTGTTTTCATAGCATTAATACTTTTTTTCATTGCCCAATTCTAAGCTAATGTAAGCTATAAATCGGGGAGATCGGTATACATGTTAAAGTCAATATAAAGCCGCAATGTTAAGTTAATTTATTTAACTTAACTAGTTAACAGTAGTTAAGTTAACTGTTATAGTTAAGTGGCCACTAACTAACGTAAGGCTAACTTTACTGTAGGATATTACCGGGTTGTGTATAACTTACCGGGTTAACTTAAGTAGCCACTTTAGCCTCATAACGTGAGGCAATCAACCGCCGCATATTTGCATGAAGTAGATAAATTTAATTTTTATTTTTATTTTTATTAGTTAAGTTCACTAATCTATCAAATATGGAGACCCAATCTAATAAGGCCCATAGAGGCTCGAAAGATGGGAAAGCTTCGAAGAAGAAGCTCCATGCTAATGGATATAATGCTAAAGCTTTTGCTGTAGCCGCTCCTGGTCGGTTAGAGCGACAGGCAAGAAGAACTCACGATGTAAGTACTGAACTATTATGGATCAAAGTGTCTAATTGCTAATATAATAGGTCAAGGAAAAGAAATTTCATGTTCCTATGGTTGATAGGACTCCAGATGAACCACCACCAGTTATTGTTGCTGTTGTTGGTCCTCCAGGTACTGGTAAATCTACTCTGATTAAGAGTTTGGTCCGAAGATTCACTAAGCATTCTTTAAATGAGATCAAAGGTCCTATAACAGTGGTTTCAGGCAAAAGGCGACGACTTACCTTCATTGAATGCAATAACGACTTGAATTCCATGATTGATATTGCCAAAGTTGCTGATTTGATTTTACTTATGGTGGACGGAAATTTTGGATTTGAGATGGAGACTATGGAGTTTCTGAATATTCTTGCTCCTCATGGTTTTCCAAGAATTCTTGGTATTACCACTCACTTGGATCTTTTCAAGTCTGTTAGTACTATGAGAGCAGCGAAAAAGACTTTAAAGCATAGATTCTGGACAGAGGTTTATCAAGGTGCAAAGTTATTTTATTTATCTGGAGTTATAAACGGTAGATATCCTGATCGTGAAATACTTAATCTTGCAAGATTCATTTCTGTCATGAAATTCAGACCCTTGAAATGGCGAAATGAGCACCCTTATTTAATTGCTGATAGAGTAGTTGATATCACACATCCTTCCCTAGTTGAGAAAAACTCCAAGGTTGACAGAAAAGTAACCTTGTATGGTTATGTACATGGTACCCCATTGCCATATTCAAACGGTAGAGTGCATATTCCTGGTGTAGGTGATTTGACTATTGCTGAAATTGAACGACTACCTGATCCATGCCCAACACCATTTGCTGTCAAACAAGAAGAACAAAACTCCGAGGGTCCAAAGCGAAGAAGAAGGTTGGATGACAAGATGAAGACAATCTATGCCCCTATGAGTGATGTTGGAGGTGTACTGATAGATAAGGATGCTGTATACATTGATGTTGGTACTCAAAATTTTACAGCTGGTCAAGAGAAGGGCGTTGGAGAAAGGCTAGTCACTAGTTTGCAGTCTGCGAAGACTCTGTTAGGAGAAGCACCATCTGAAGGAATTCAGCTTTTCAGTAATGCCAATGCATTGGATGATCTTGAAGAAGATGATGAAGTTTCTTCTGATAATGACGGAGAGAATTTTGGTAATTCTGGTAGAACCAGTCTAAGAAGTGCAAGAACAGTAAGCGAAGCTGCTTCTGTTTCCCAAGCTGATGGAGAAGATGTTGGCAAGGATGATGAAGATGACGAAGACTTATCTGATAGAGTAGAAGATGCCGATTTCGACTTTGAGCAACGTTATAATAATTCTAGCAATCCTACTACCGAAGAATTTGCTTTTGCAGAGAGCGACAGTGATCTCGGTTTTGGATCGGAAGATGAAGAGGATCCAGAATTGAGATGGAAGTCTAAGTTAGCAGAAACTGCATCAACTACATTCCAGCAGGCTAAAAGGAGATGGAATCTTAATAAGCTTATATATTTGGACAATATCACCCCCTCTGACGTTATTAGACGCTGGAAAAATATTGATACTGATGACGAGGAAGAAGATATCGAGGAATCTAGTGATGATGAAGACTTCTTTAAAAAGCGAAAGGACGCCGGATCTGCCACTCAAGATGTCGGTCAAGTTCAATATGATGTGGAAGCTATTCTCGCCAAGTGGACAAATCCTGAGTCCGTAAAAGAAATTGCATCTGTATTTTATGTTGCACCTAAGCTTGATGTTGGCGCTGAAAGTACCGGTGGCGACGATGATGAAGATGAGGATGTCTTTGGTGATTTTGAAGATCTTGAGGCAGGTAATAATGGAAGAGATGTGCAAGTTCCTGAGGAAGAGAATGATGATGAAGACGAAGACGATGAAGCTGAAGATGAAGAAGATATAGATAAAGCAAATGGTCAAAATAATGAGGATATCTCTAAATCTGTTGAACAAAAAAGAGCTGAAAATGCCGCCAAGAAGGAAAAATTGCGATTGCAAATTGAAGAGCAGGAGGGTGAGGATCGAGAATTTGGAGCTGAAGATCCTGAAGGAGAACATGAAACCTGGCACGACCTTCAAAAGGCAAAAATAGCTAAGCAGCTTGATATTAATAAAGCTGAATATGAGCAGATGGACCCAGCAACTAGAGACAGAATTGAAGGTTTTAGAGCAGGTGCCTATGTTCGTATCGTGTTTGAAGGAATCCCTTGCGAGTTTGTGGAGAACTTCAATCCAATCTATCCTGTACTGGTTGGAGGTCTTCTCACAAACGAAGAAGCATTCGGGTTCTCTCAAGTTCGAATTAAGCGACATCGTTGGCATAAGAAGATCCTCAAATCTAATGATCCGATTGTAATCTCGTTGGGTTGGAGGAGATTCCAAACTATTCCTATTTATACAACATCAGATTCTCGAACAAGAAATCGTTTGTTGAAATACACCCCTGAGCATATGCATTGTACTGCAACATTTTACGGACCTCTCGTGTCACCAAATACAGGTTTCTGTGCTGTTACATCTGTTGCTAATAAAGAAGCTAGTGCTAATTTCCGAATCTGTGCAACTGGTACTGTTATGGAAGTTGACCAAACGGTTGAAATTGTTAAAAAGTTGAAACTGGTCGGTTACCCTTACAAAATTTTCAAGAACACTGCATTTATCAAAGATATGTTTAACTCTGCTCTTGAAGTAGCTAAATTTGAAGGTGCGTCAATCAAGACTGTATCTGGTATCAGAGGACAAATCAAAAGGGCTTTAGCCAAGCCTGAGGGACACTTCAGAGCTACTTTCGAAGATAAGGTTCTTATGAGTGATATCATTATTCTTAGAGCATGGTATCAAATCTTACCCAGAAAATTCTACAACCCAGTAACCTCATTATTATTACAAGACAAGGACAACTGGTCTGGAATGAGATTAACTGGTCAAGTAAGAGCGGACAAAGGCGTTGATTTGCCTAATGATGAAA
Organism: Sugiyamaella mastotermitis; assembly: GCA_030572735.1. NCBI lineage: Eukaryota > Fungi > Ascomycota > Dipodascomycetes > Dipodascales > Trichomonascaceae > Sugiyamaella > Sugiyamaella mastotermitis. Next base: position 67,204 of record JAJMBN010000050.1, read on the forward strand.
ACTCAAAGTATAAAAAGATCGAGCGACCCACTCGAAGGTTCAATGCTCTTAAGGTTCCTAAAGCCATTCAAAGCAATTTACCTTTCAAGTCTCAAATTCACGCCATGAAGCCTCAGAAGAAACAGACATATATGCAAAAGAGAGCTGTGGTTTTGGGAGGAGAAGAAAAGAAGGCTCGAGACTTGATGCAAAAGGTCATGACGTTGAGAAATGAAAAAGATGCTAAGCGAAAGGCTAAAAGGGACGAGCAACGAGTTGAATACCTTAAGAAAGTTGCTAAAAATGATGAAAAGAAGCTCAATAGAGAAAGACGAGAAAAGAAGGAATATTTCCAAAGGGAAGGTCGTAAGAGGACATCCACTGAGGATTCTGGTCGTCAATCTAAGAAGTCTAGAAATTAAATATATTAATATATTATAAAACTATCCATGCTCAATAAAAAGCTATAATTATTTAATTAATTTAAGGAAAGTTGTTCAGATATGAGAAAGGAAGCAAAAATCTAATATACTGACAAGATGTAAGAAACTTTAGATAATAAACTATTTAAAAACAAGGTCTAGTTTATTTGGTTTGTCAGTCGTATATAATTAGACATATTGACTGAGCCATCTAATACCTTCACCGTAGCCTTGTCGCATAACAACAGAGCACATGTAGATCTCGACGGGTCGAATGTTACCTTCTAAAGGAACTTTGCCTTTTCCAGTAGTTTGGTAAAGACCTAAAGCGTGTCGGAGTTCTTCTTCAGAAACAGCGTGAGGGTCATCAATCTTGTTACCAAGAATAAGGAAAGGAACCTTGGATAATTCCTCAATAGCAAACAAGGCATCCAATTCACCCTTACTCTCAGCAAATCGTTCAGAATCAGCAGAATCCACTAAGAAAACAATTCCGTCGACTTCAGGGAAGTAGTCCTTCCAGAGACGTCTAGCCTGTTGATGTCCACCAAGATCAAAAGTGGTAAACTTAACATTTCCAATAGCAAGCTCTTCAGAAGCTAGAGTTTGTTAGATTATTTAGTCCAAGTCTTTTAAATTATTTCCACCAATAATAATAATAATAATAGAACATTTACTTACTAGGGTGAAGAGTAGGTTGAAGGGTAGCTAACCTGTCGTTCTGTACATGTTAGATAAAAGATAACGAACAATGATAGACTTGTCAGAATCAAATCAAATCAATAAAAAAAAAAAAAAATTGAAATACTAACCTTGAGCATATGAAGAAGGGTAGTCTTACCAGCATTGTCTAAACCAAGGAACAATAGCTTGGCATGCTTGTTCCAAAGTCCAAGGGATGAAAGAACATCATAAACTTTGAATTAGTTTTCTCTAGAACAAACTCCTTTTCCGTTCTAAATCTCAACTAGGTTGAATCCAATACATACACCAATTAACAATCCACATTTTCTAAATTCATTAGAATATTCTGAAATCAAAACTTTTTTGGCAGTACTTACAATTCAATATTATTTGTCGCGTGTCAACCACTGATGGTTTATTGTCAATGAGTATACACTAGTGTTTATGATCTTGAAATTTAATTGCCTGGCGATTACAGAGAGCAGCGGCGCGAGGTGGAACAATCACGTCACATGATCCTCGGTATAGTTGCGCGCAAACTTGCAACCAGATCCAATAATCCCCTGATTCCTCCCCCTGACAACCAGAGGTTCCGTAATGAAACATGGCACTTCAACTTAATTTTTTCGAAATTTTCCTAATGCGAATCCCCTTGTAACTGTGTATCAATATTTTTACAATTATTTCGCGTTGGCGTCAATCAATCAAATTTCTAACATGCCAGCTGGCTTTGTTAACCTGACGTTAGCCATGTGCCAGCGCTTCAGGATAACAGTTAGAATGTTAACGTTCAGTTAACTGTTAACCGTATGTGTGTCCTGAGGCTCACGACGTAATACAGTTAAGTTAACTTATTACAGTAAGTTAACTGTTAAGTTATTCATTAACCAAGCTCTAGCTCTGTATGAGTACAGGGTGCCCAAAGTATCTAGACGGCTTACAGGGCTGACCTCCCTACAGCGTATGTCTGATACTGGACAGCTGGCCCTAAACAACCACCTTAGGTTCAAACCTCTGTCTGATCTAACAACAATTGACTACTCGAGCAGTTATCGTGGTTGTTAACACCAATACACGGGAGGATGAAACTTGATATCAAGGTATGTCATGAATGGTAAATTTTACTTTCAAGGGAATCAATGGCTTTTAAATGCCGGATGATAGTAGGAGTTCAATTGCTAACTCTAGAAACAATTCCAATCGCGCTCTGACCGCGTCAAGTGCATTGACATTCATCCAACTGAACCATGGGTAAGTTTATTCTAACAGTATTTCAATTTAGATATATATCTAATATTGTAGATTCTCACTACTTTATATAGTGGAAGGGTTCAAATCTGGAACTTTGAAACTCAAACTGTGATTAAGACTATCGAAGTCAGTCACTTACCAGTTCGAGCTGGTCGATTTATTACTAGGAAGAATTGGATTGTCGTTGGAAGTGATGACTTGAATATTCGAGTTTATAATTATAATACTTCGGAGAAGGTAGCTCAATTCGAAGCTCACCCCGATTATATTCGAGTCTTGTCTGTTCACCCCACTCAGCCTATTATCCTTACTGCAGGTGATGATATGACCATTAAGATGTGGAATTGGGAACAAGGATGGGCAAACACTCAAACTTTTGAAGGTCATACCCATTTCATTATGTACATAGCTTTTAATCCTAAGGACCCCAATACTTTTGCTTCAGCTTCTTTGGATAGGACAGTAAAGATTTGGTCACTTGGTTCTTCCACTCCTAATTTCACCCTTGAGGCACATGAAGCAAAGGGAGTAAATTTTGTTGAGTATTATCCTCAAGCTGATAAGCCTTACCTAATTACTTCATCTGATGATAGAACAATTAAAGTTTGGGATTACCAGACCAAGAGTTGTGTTGCTACCATGACTGATCATATGAATAATGTATCTTTTGCTATCTTCCACCCAGAATTGCCTATTATTATCTCTGGCTCTGAAGATTCCACTATTAAGATCTGGAATGCAAATACTTACAAACTTGAGCAAACCTTAAATTACGGTTTAGAAAGAGCCTGGTGTGTTGCCTGCCGTAAGGGTAGCAATTTGGTTGCATTGGGTTTTGATGCTGGTGGTGTTGTACTTCAACTTGGTAAGGAAGAACCCGCTATTTCTATGGACCCTAATGGAAGACTTATTTGGTCTAAGCATTCTGAAGTATTCCGAAGCGTTGTTAAAGGCAGTGATGATGTTTCCGATGGTGAATTTATCCCTCTTGCTCAAAAAGATTTAGGTTCAGTAGAAGTTTATCCAACTCAGCTGACCCACTCTCCGAATGGACGATTTGTTGCTGTCACCGGTGATGGAGAATATATCATTTATACCGCTTTGGCCTGGAGAAACAATGCATTTGGATCTGCCTTGGATTTTGCATGGGCACAAGATAGCAATGAGTATGCAGTTAGAGAGAGTACCTCGACCATTCGATTATTTAAGAATTTCAAAGAAAGACCTATTGGCCACTTAAACATCGGTTATAATGCCCTACAAATCTTTGGTGGTACTCTGCTTGGTGTCAATAGTGGTGAGTTTGTTGCTTTCTACGACTGGGATTCTGGATCGCTGGTGCAGAGGATTGATGTTGAGGCGTCTCAAGTAGTGTGGTCTGAATCCGGTGAATTGGTTGCAGTTATTTCCGACGAAACCTTCTATATATTACGATTTAATAGAGATACTTTCCAAGAAGCTCTTCAATCTGGTACTGTCGATGATGATACCGGCGTTGAAGATGTTTTTGAGGTTCTCCATGATATCAACGACAGTGTCCGAACTGGTAAATGGGTCGGAGATTGTTTTATTTATACTACCTTCTCCAATCGATTGAACTACTTGGTTGGTGGAGAGACTTACACAATTAGTCACTTTGACAAGCAAATGTATCTTTTGGGATACATCCCTAGAGATAATGCCATTTATTTATCTGATAAAGACGTAAACGTCACTTCCTATAAGCTCTCGCTCGCAGTTGTGGAATATCAAACAGTTGTTTTAAGAGGTGATCTCGAATATGCTGAAGAGCTTTTAGAAAAGGTGCCCGAAAGTGAACGAACTAAGGTTGCCAGATTTTTAGAGGCTCAAGGACACGCTGATTTAGCTTTGCAAGTCAGTAAAGATGCCGAGCATAAGTTTGAATTAGCCTTGTCTTTAAATGACCTTGCTACTGCTGAAAAAATTGCTGACAGTGTTGATGATGAACACAAATGGAAGTCTTTGGGAGATAAAGCTCTTGAAAGTTGGAATGTCGTATTAGCAGTTAAGAGCTATGAAAAGGCTAGAGACCTTGAATCCCTATTATTAATTTATACTAGCACTGGTAAGAAGGCTGCTACCGCTGAGTTGGCCAAATCTGCAGCAGCTGCCGGTAAGTATAATCTCGCATTCAATGCTTATTGGTATGTAGGAGATACTGATTCTTGTGTTGAATTGTTAAATAGCACTGGTAGAAGTGCTGAAGCTGCATTATTAGCATTGACTTATGGTGGACCTGTTGATGCTAGTGTTAAAAAGTGGAAAGATGGCCTTATTAAGAGTGGACGATCTAAAATTGCAAATTCTATAAGCGAACCTAGTACTGATACTCATCTTTTCCCTGAGAATATTGGTCAAAAGGTCACTACAATTCCTTCCAATGGCTCGGTTGACTTGATCGACGTTGATGACATAGCTACGCCTGAGCCTGAAGCGAAGCAGGTTCCAGCTGCTAGTGATGGCGTTGAAGCTGAAGATGAGGCTGAAGCTGAAGCTGAAGCCGTCGATGAGCCTGTAGCTGAAGCTGGTGAAGATGAAGTTGGACAAGAAGAGCTGGAAGCAGATGAAGCATAATTAGAGCCACGATTTATCTAAATACATATAGTCATGATATGAAAATGCTATCAGAAATTAATATTATCAATTGTTAAATTATTATCCTTATATTATGTACAGTTTTGCTTCAGGAATCATCCACAAAACATAAATAAATATTATCCATCTAAATTTCATTAAGTCATGTAGAATCATGTCGATAGACCATCTGCTTAGTCACATCAGGTCTTTTCTCAAGAGCAATAAAATACATTTCCTTTGACTCTTTTCTCGATGCATTCGGTTTATCGCGCTTAACCTTATTGAAAACTTTCTTAAGTCTCGCTTCAAGAAACTTATCTTCTGAACCGGTGTAGAACTTGCATACAAAATCTCCTCCAGGTTTCAAGCAGTCTATAGCAAATATCAATGCAGCATCACATAAGTCCTAGTAAAGCGCATTGTTAGAGATATCTCAAAAATTTTCAAATTACTTCGTTACTTACAATACTTGCACCATGGTCACGAACGCTTAAACCACTTGTATTTGCCATCCTATAATATGGATCGTTAACACTTCTGAGCCAAAAACCAAAAATTTGAGGAATAGGTGCACACATATCACTTAACACAATATCAACAGTGTAGTTATTATTAACTGCATTCACACTGTCATCTAGTTCTGTCGAAACATATGAAACATTTTGATCTGATTCGAGACTCTCTTCATGATCTGCAGCAGGAACTGCTGGAGGGTGTCGTCTGCCTGCAATGGGGTCAGAGAGCATTGCTTTCAATTGATCCTGAACTTTCTTGCTTAAAAAATTCCCTTGAATTGCACTGACACCCCTAGGGGGTTGGCATAAGAGAAGATCGACACCAATTACTCTACCTCGCGGTTCAGTACGTTGTACTGCAACTTGAGACCAAGATCCTGGTGCATATCCCTATTCATTAGAAATCTTCTCAAAATAATCGAAATACAATACACATACCAAATCAACAACAGTCATTCCTGGTTTAAATAGTTTAAATTTCTTATCCAGTTCTAAGAGCTTGAACGCAGCTCTAGACCTGTAATCTAATATACGTGCTTCTCTCGTGTAATGATCACCTGCTTGCCGATTAAGCCATTGGCTAGATGATGCAGACTTTCCTTTCTTGCCTTGGCTCCTGGCAAATATACCAGCAACTGTACTAAAAAATCTGAATCTATTCCGGACTCCACCAAGGGGTGTCCAGCGTTGAAGAGCATACACCATCAGAAGTATCACTTCGAATGTTAAGCTGATTAACTGTTGCTTCATATTATTAACTGTAACCACATGTTCCTTACCACTGCCGAGAAGCACAGTACAGAACCAAGAAGTTAACAGTTAACTTACTGTAATTTACGGTTAACAATACGTTGTAGATCAAGAGGTTGCCCGTAACACTAGGGCTCATAGAACAAGAATATAAGCCGCTTCGTTTGCGGCACTCTAAGTAAAACTCACAATGGTCTTTTCACTGCAGATCAGAGCTGTGACTGTTATTTCCTATTATGGTAAATGAAAATTATCTACAAGAAGCTGTGTTCACTCAATCAATTATAACTTCTTCACACACTACGGAAAGTACCAACTAGTTGGGAGACGAACCTCAGTTGTAAAAATTAAAAATGTCTAAAATCACCGTCGCAGGAGTCCGTGGCAATGTCCAAAAGCTCTTAGAAGCTTCTGAGTCCAAGAAGAGAAACTTCTTGGAGACCATTGAACTTCAAATTGGTCTTAAGAACTACGACCCCCAAAGAGACAAGCGTTTCTCTGGTACTATCAAGCTCCCTCAAGTCCCTCGACCTAACATGACCATCTGTGTTTTTGGTGATGCCGTCGATGTTGATAGAGCTAAGTCTGTTGGTGTTGATGCCATGTCTGTCGAGGACTTGAAGAAGCTCAACAAGAACAAGAAGCTCATCAAGAAGCTTGCTAAGAAGTACAACGCTTTCGTTGCTTCTGAAGTTCTTATCAAGCAAATCCCTCGTCTCCTTGGTCCTCAACTCTCCAAGGCTGGTAAGTTCCCTACCCCTGTCTCCCACAACGAAGACTTGGGTTCCAAGATCACTGAAGTTAAGTCTACCGTCAAGTTCCAACTTAAGAAGGTCCTCTGTTTGGCCGTTGCTGTTGGTAACGTTGAGATGGAGGAGGATGCTATTGTTTCTCAAATCATGCTTGCCTCTAACTTCTTGGTTTCCTTGCTTAAGAAGAACTGGCAAAACGTTGGTTCTCTTGTTATCAAGTCTACCATGGGTCCTCCTTTCAGAATCTACTAAATGTTTTAAGTATATATTAAAAGTTATGTAAAATAAAATGTTTGTTTCTGGTTCCTAGATTTAGACTTAATTTCTAATTATGTGTCAAGACTGCTGATGTTCCTTCTATATATTATAGCCCAACTTTCTTGTTAGTAAGGAGCTCATCTCTGAATAAATATCCAGGGAATGGAACTACGTGAACCTATCCTCTCGATAGTAATGCCAAAGTGGGTTTCACCGTCTGTAATATAATCCTCTCAATCGTATAAGACTTTTATAGTTTTATTTTTGTTTATTTGATGTTGTTTACTCTGGTTAACCTTGGGATATTGATTCGGTTATAGCGGGGATGCAGGCGGTATCCTTTTCTATGACTTCTGTTCTACGTATAACCGTTAACATATACTTCAGATGTTGCCAGCATGAATCTCTTGTAAAACTTGCAGGTTAATTGTCTGCTCTGAACTTCTTTCTAAGCTTGTTAGATTGCTTTAACTTATATTGTTCTTGCTTTGGTCCTGTCCTATTTGCTGTTATGTTTACCGCTCCAAAGGAATTTGAAATCATATGCTGGAATTTGAGATGCCTTGAACTTCACCGCAGTGTTTATTAATAAATATAATGTAAGGGAGGTACCATTGCAGGAGTAGTATATTCAAATTCTGATATCACCTAAATACCTTATGCCTGTTTATATACACTTTTGATCCTTTTCATTGAACTATTAGAGACCTAACTACAGTGCTACTATATGCCCGAGGTATACTTGGGCTAGATTAGCTGACATATAAAGTGATATTAATTATGAATAAGCTGATTTTCTAACATTTGACTCTATCTGACCATTGTTACAGATCAGATCTAACTGATACAACGGGCCGTTAACTTTAAGATACAGTATGGGGCGAGAGAGAAGCGAGATATTGCGGTTAAGGGTCTGAAATTTTTATATATTTTATCATACTGACTATAACCATACAGATATCTGTATCATTAATACAGTCATCAAAAAGTAGTAGAGTGTTTATTTATTTATTTATTTATTTATTAATAAGTTATAATGTTGCTTTTATTGTATCGAAAGTTTGAAGTTAAGAAAACTACAAACACAGTGTAATTGTGGGGTTATCGTCTGCACCCGCAGACTACACTGTGACAGATGTGAACTAAATTTCTTTGTTGGCTATCAGCCATAGGTGATCTCAGCCTGGCTTTAAATGCTGAATTTAATATATTTAAAATAGTTTTTGACGTACAGATCTCTGTGGAACATAATCCCTATATCACTTTTAAAGAGAATATATCTGAACCTGAAGTAGCCTTGAGCTCCATTTAGTGCCGGATATCTAAGGTTTTTGACTCAGTCCTCTATCTTGAACAGTAATAGAATATCTTGCCAGGACCTAATCTCATACTAAATAGTAAAATGGGAACCAAGACAGGTAGGTATTACACAGTCTGTGCCGTCATATAATGTGCTACATGGCACAGTAATCAATTAATACCTAGTCTAACACGCGCCTATTCTAAATGTGAGGCTGCGCAGCTAGCTATATTAGGGCGAGAGAACTAAATAGGTTATTTAACCCAGTTTGAAGATTCCAGGCTCAGACCATACCAATTTATTAATAATTTCAGCGATCCATCTACTTATACAATACGACGGTTTCAAAAAGATTCATTTATCCTCAATAGTTTCCAGAAATATTTGTGGGATATTCTGAGTGATAATTCGTTGGTCGCTATTCGTCAGTTTATTTTGGTCTGATACGGCATTAAAGCTTGGAAGATACCATCTTACACAATATAAATTGGACTTAAGAAGCAGAGGTAGTCAATACCCAAGAAAAAGATCACAAAACCTATTGTGAACTTGTGAATTTGAGCTATGGTTAATTATTTAGTAACAGGTTAGAGATAATATGGATAGTGAGAACACTGTTGGGGAAGAAAATAAGGAGAGCGTCTCCAATCCGGATAAGTCCTGGTCAAGGTTGACAGAAGCTCCTAATATAATGGCTATATCATCTCACCAAGCTTTATATTATTTACATGAAGCCTTAATGGCCCTTATATCTTTGCATTCAAGTGCTCTGAATGGTGTTACATCGAATCCTGGTCCAATTCCTCATCGTGTAATCCATGAACATGTTCCCGATCAAGAGTCGTCTCCTGACAGCTCTGGATCGCAAACCACTTCAAACAAACACATTCATGATGATATTTCTCCAATGTCTATTTCAGTAAAAAGGAGGTATTCGGGAAGTGCTGTGCTAGATGACAGTGATTCTATAACCCAAGCAGATAATGTCGCTGCTATTAGAGCTGCTGGTAGAAGGAAGAAATCATCTACTATGCTTGCAGAAGCTGCAGAGGTGGCAGCAATTGTTCTGAAAAGCTCCAGTAATATTCCGGAACAGCTTTCTCAAAATCCATCCGAACGGACATTAGATGAATCAATTATGGAGCAAAAAATGAGCATTGCTCGTCGATTCTGGTCTAAAACAGAGCCGGCGATTAGTATTTCAGACTACCTGGAACGATTACATAAATATTGCCCCTCTTCAACCTCAGTTTATCTAGCTGCTGGATTATACATTTATCGATTATGCATTATATTACAGACTATACCCCTTACAGACTTGAGTGTTCATCGTCTAGTTTTAGCTAGTATACGTGTTGCATGTAAATGCATTGAAGACGTAAAACATGATCAAAAAAGATTTGCGACTGCTGCTGGTGTGAATGTTACTGATCTCTTTCGTTTGGAGATTGCTTTACTCTTTTTGTTAGATTTCAATGTTAAAGTTGATGCTGATGTTTTGCAGCAAGCGCTAAAGGTCTGGGCGGAAGTCGAAACGCAGGCTGGTCATTATAAGAAGATTAGCCCATCTAATTGATATTACTTCTAATTTTCTGTTATCTCCCCTAAGTATCAGTTGCATTATGGTACTTAGCATTGCTCTTTTCATCCATTAGTATTTATTGTCTTCCAGTTTTATGGGATGTAGTCATCACATGTGACTGCTTGCTATTTTTGTATTTTTTTATTTGTATTTTTATAAGTTGTTAATTAGTTAATATGAAAATAGTTGCATATTTTTTCTTGCTGTTTGCATCAGCGTTTTGTACATATCTTATTAAAGAAGATAAAATTTGTGACCCCCAAAATGAGAACTTATTAATACCTTATACAGGTTATAAGGTTATACGCCAATATACTTACGGGTTTCCAACACTGCATCATGTTCGTATAGCTCATTGTGACCGAGGGGTTGTACTGTCTGAAGGCTATCTACCAGTGAATCATACTGATGACCTAGTCTGGGGTTCTACTATATGCCTTAATGATAATTCATGCTATAGGACTGTTAGAAGCAAAAAGTATGCTTCCAGGAAATTGGACATATATATTCCGTATGTCATAATAGGAGGACTGTTCAGCTGTCCAAATGATACTGAATGCACAAATGAAAATGCAATGCCAGTTCTACCATTGATAGCAGATAAAGTGTGGCAAAGTTGGTTTGAATTTCCACATTATAGAAGAATTGTTAAATTAATTCCTTATTTATACACGCCTGGATATCTAGATCCCAGGTACCCTCTATCACGAGCAAATGGAGATTTCTGGTATCTTGGTCTCGATATTGACGAACGATATACGTATAGCTGGTTTGATAAAGTTCGCCTCTCAACATTCACAAGCAATGTGCTAAACTACATAAAACGTATATTTACAATAGACTCATCCTATTTACCTTGGGAGAAAGATTTAATGAAGCGCAATCTTGAGAGTGACAAGGATCCAACTATGTCAGTTAAACTGGTGAAACGTTTAGTATCAATTCTTAGAACTCATATTAAAGATGTTAAAGTTGTCACAGCTCTCAGGAACCTAGAATCACATCTAAGAGACAACTATAAAGAATAATTACAAATATTTATATGAATATAGTTTAAAATATATCACACTAATTTTTATTAATAAAAACCAACCTTAAATAAGATAAATAACGGGGGAATAAAGGAGAATAAATGCATAATAGTTGTTTCAATGCCAATAAAATAAACTTTTTGTTGCTTTTCGACAGGCCAAATTCTAGAATTGATACCAAGGCTTGTGTTCATTAGCCTTGCTCAAATCCTTTGGAACGCTGGTCTCAGATTCAATAGTAGAAGGAGACTGGGAACCATAAGATTCTCTCTTTTCAGCAAAAGGATTTTGAGGAACAATCGAGTCGGTGTCATCCATATCAGTTATGTCCAAATCTGGTCTTGGAGAAGCTTGTAACAAGATTTCATTGTCATGATCCGCTCTAGCAGCTTCACCTAAAGCAGTGAATTCACCTAAAACATTAGGATTCTCCTTTCCTTGAGCTTGAAAGGAAGCTCGATCATCCTTAGCAGGCTTAAATCTATTATCAGGGTTCTTTGAGAGTAATACCATTGCACAAGTAATAAGAGTGAAAAGCAACAATACTAAGGAAAATGCTGCATTTAAAACAAAGAATATAACACCCATGATAGACGATACAACACTGGGTTGGTGGAAAAGGTTTGAGAAAAATAAGAAGAACAAAGCGTTCAAAGTCATAACTACACCAATAATAATATTCATGATATTGGTTGATCTGTCCATATAAGGTTTTTTCCATGATACCAATATCAAATATCCTAGTTCAATCAAAAAGAGAGCCAATCCTTGAGTCTTACCAGAAGACTGGGCGAAGGCAATAAAAAGAGCTTTTAAGCCATTGTATACTAATACGGCGGCAATGAAATAGTAATGATTAGCTGAGAACTGCGTGTACATGAAACCGTACTTTTGAACAATTTGAGCATCAGAATAGAGTAAAAATGCAGGGGTGTTATGCTGCGCAATAGAACGTTGGCCAATAACGAAAACTTTGAAGGTATTCCAAGAGATAATACCAATAGTAAGAATTAAAAAGAATACAGCCAAAATGATAACAGCAGCCGAGTCACGTTGGATGAACTCCCATAAGGACATTATCAATAATTGAGGGAAGGCGATATACAATAATCTGAGAATGGTACCCTTAAGCATTGAGATCCAAGTAGCTCGAAAGAAAGTAAATCTATTCAAGAAAGCAAATCTAAGTAGCAATCTGAATAAGGCAAACACGATAGTAATGCAGACGCAAATGAAAACAAAGAATGTGAAACCGGTAAGTACAATAGAAGTCTCTTCAATAAAGGCTTCGTATCCCATTCTCTTAATACCTCTAAGAACTAATAAAGTAGCGGAGCTCTTCGCTACATTTTCATTATTAGCTGAACGAATTCCCAAACGCTTTAAAGATTTGGAAGTATAGTCTGCGACTGATTCACCGTGAGTAATCAAGAAATCTCTAAATCTTGGGTTCATCATTTCAAAGGCAGCATCTCTCTTCTTTTGAACAAGGATAGAAATTGTTTGGAAAGTCAAATAAGTAGTTGGAGTACCACCAGTAGCTTGAACATACCATCTGAAAATCTTTTGCATAAATCGAGTTTCAATAAGACCCATGGACCAAGCAATGTTTTGAGCCCATGCACTAGCCATAGGAGGAACCTTGTCCACAGCCTCCATACAAACAATAACAACCGATTGAAAGTATGAGAATAAAGCAACAGAATTTGTAGCAATATGAGCAGCAGTATAAGAATTACCCCAAATAGAAAGAACAGCAGATGTTAACAAACCAATTCCAGCAATCACAGCAGTGGCCCATTTTACACCAGTGTGATTCACGGTCTTTGTGTTTGTAAAGGATGCTTGAATACAGGCTTGGAGTGTATTAGTATCGTCATAGATCTGAACAAAAGCATCCGCATCGATATCTGGTACAGTGTAAGCAACACCTGGAATATTATTGACAATTTCGTTAGACAAAGTAGAGTGAGAGTCGATATCAATCTGACCAGGACTTAAGGGACAAAGTTGAGCCAAATTCATATCACAAGGGCTGAGTTTCTTAGAGATAATCTTGATACCATAAGCATACACAGTGACCAATGCAGTGATGTTACCAGCAATTTCAACTGTTGCTTCAACGTTATATGAAACAGTTGCATTCTTAGGAGTAAATGTAACATCAAAGGTGGTAGCAGTGAGAGAAGAGTTGTCCATACAAGTAACTAAGGAGGTAGCCTTGAGAATTCTCTCAGCACAAGCTTGACCAGCGAGGGCTAGACCAAAGGTAGTTGCTTTGAAAACAGAAGAGAGCTTCATATTGTACTATTGTTAAGCTGTCAATATGGTTTAACAGGAACAGCGGACAGCCAGCCAATATCAAATAAAAATATGAATATATAACGATCGCTTATTGACTTTAAGTATACAATAAAGTCAGTTACAGAAGCCTTAATTTCGGTTTGTTGTCGGTCTAGTCTTTGAATTCCACGGTCGATTTCAACTTTTGGTAGTTATATATAGAAGTTTATCAGGGGGCTCGAAGAAAGCTTAAAAAAACACTATCTACAGTATCAAACCTTCCTTAAACTCCAATATAACGGACTATAAAAAGAACGAAATATAATGACTTTAAAAAAATCCCTGACACCGATAATTCAGAAGGAAAATTTTTAAGTTGAGTATTAAAAAAAACGACTAAGCCGAACAAGTAAAAGAGAGAAAAAGAGCTAAGAAAGAGGTGGACAAGAAAAAAAATGTAAAGGGCGAGTGGTACTGGAATATTATCACCAAAAATGCAGCAACCGGCAGTGAGCAGCAGCAAAGAGCCCGACCAGCTTAAAACAGTTAGGTTGAGCCAAAGTTAGCTTGGCTGATACCGCAAGGCTACGTAATAACTGATTATCATTAGTAGAGTATGCGGCAGCTGGGTGAACAGCGCCAAATTCCCGTTGAAAATAACCAGTGCCAATGGGTCTTTTTAGGGATTGCAGGAATTAGCCTAAGCATACGTTGGACTCTAGAGTTCCGAATGGGTGAAGGCGGTATGAGTTGGCGGTTGGGGTTGGGGTTGGGTAGTATCGATTAGCCAAATGTCATAATTTCTGCTCAATCAATCTATTGTTAGAAAGATCGGACTGAACTTTGATTTCACTGACAGACAATGGTAGGTTGCACCGAGGAACACAGTAGGATGGTAGATCCATTGTACTTGCATTTTTAGAATAATACATGTATTTAGTTGAGAAATAGTTAAAAATATTAAAACGTGAATAAACCGGTAGTCTATATTTAGATGCTGGTTCAGATTAACAAGATATTGGCAGCCCATACCCCATTTCGGTCTGAACCTATGAACGGATTTGTATGATGGCTTTTTAAACAACTCAGCTATGACTTAACATTAGTTGTACTTTATCCTAACTAAATTATAGCTTTTAGACTCATGGTTATTACTAATTTTACTACAATTTTGTAGTGTTGCTGTTTATTCATGAATCATGACAGTTAAGTAAACTTAAGTTTATGATAATTATCCTAATTTATCTACCAAATGCAATTGCAATTAGTGGGCATGCCATTTAGGAGTTATACAAGTCACTGTAAGACTAAGAACCAGCTGTGATAAGTTACTTACTTGTAATACTGACGTGTTAATACGGTGTTATAACTTATAGCCTACAATTACAAATTGAAATTTACATTAATAATATAATATACACACTAAAATATAACTTCTAGATATTTGAATCCGAAAACTTTGAGTAATTTCAATATTTGAAACTTAATAGCCCAGTTTTAAATTAAATGTAAAAAATAGTGCTTATGAAAAACATCTCACTTTAAACCCAATACATCAGTAAATGGGCCAGGCCTAAGCTGGCTGAGAAATACCGTTCAAAAACAAGCAAAGAGAAAGTAGAGCCATTATTCTTGTCTTCGCATAAAATTAGCGGAAAAAAAAATCACAGGTATAGTTATGATGGTATTGCACATATACTAAGGTATTCAAATGACCCCACTTTGGATCAACTGCTGCGCCGAGTAAAGGCTACTTGTTAAATTCGCAGTTCTCGTCAACGGGAACTGTTGTAAGACTTGTTAGCCAACTGAGACTAAGCCAAGCTTGATAAAGTTGAATGAGATGGATATATTTCTTTTGAACAATTTATATTCGATGTTAGGAGCTAAGAAATTTATACAGTATAAAGTGAACTTTTAAAAATGCTGTACCAGGTAAAGTACACACCTGTAGTAGTTATGATGTCACTGGGGTAGTACTCATTTACTTCTAACGTAAAAATATGTCACTGGATTTACCTAGGCTACAGCTGTGTATTGTAAAGCCATCATCACGCATATGGCCATACCTAAGTCGTACATCCTTGTAGCAAGCTTCATTGCTTTCAGCATCAAACACAGACTGCTGTTGATGCCCTTCATTGTAATGGCTATCATGAATAGTCCTGCTCAACTCGAAAAAAGGCTGCACTACCGATTCGTCGGTTTTATTTCTAAAAAGAACCATTCGCATCAGATGAAGTGCAAAATTGTGTGAATTATGCCCCACTTCCAAATCTCAGGGGTACTCGATTCAAAGATGCCGCAACGTTGTACACTGTACTCCCACTTATATTATCCTGTATGATAAAAAAACTTAGTAATTAGGTGAGATGTAACCTTTAACAAAGACCTATGAAATGTCTATCATTTTATTGCCCATACTGTGTTAACTTCGCCAATTGACTGTAAATAAAGATATCAGTATTAACTAGATGATTTACATTTTTGTGGACCCGTTCTAATTCTTACCCCTAGATTATGATCGACATGTAACATCTTAAAGTAACTTACAGTAACTGTTAGTTGATAAACTGATTGGTATGGTAGATGCATTCCAAACATAGTCCTTGAATTTATATTTAAGTTAAATTAATCTTTACAGACGCAACTGACTGCTTGAATGCCAAAGCTAGAAATTTCCTTTGTGATAATTTCCGATATTTAGCAAGTTAGTTAAATTCTGTAGTACCTGCTGTGACTTATGTTAACGATAATTGCTGTAAGGAATGGTACGAAGTAAATTGGTTACAGGTATATAGCAGTAAGTCTGACTAATTTCATCTACTGTACCTAGAAACTCATACCAGAAATAAACCGACCCCAATATTTATCTAACATGGATATTTTATATATTGGTTTAGAGTATTTAATCCTATACCATTACATTAGTAACTTAACTGATAACTAAACCAGCTGAGCTTAAGTGAGCAAGCGAAGTCAAATACCCCAACCCAACTATAATAATATTAACTGTTACATCTATCAGTACAATGGTTCACGACATACCATTCTATACTAAGTACCCAAATATCAGTTGCAAGCTGTTAGTCGGCAGCATCATGTTGCCATCAGATCGGCTGCGATGGGCAATAAAACACAATAATCTCGCGATGGCTAAGCGGATTATTCGTAGATACCCAGAATTATTAGAAAACATAGACCCTTCGAATGGTTGGTCGTCTTTGCACTATGCTGGATATTACGGTCATTATTCTGTATGCGTTTTCCTGGTTCAACAAGGGCACGACAAGAACGAGATTTCTTTAGCTCATGATCGATCGACTCCCCTTCATCTTGCTTCGTCCATGAATCATGAGCAAACCGTGCACTTCCTAGCTCAACATATCCCTAGTTGCTTAGACTGGGTCAATACAAACCATGAAACCGCTTTAATGGTTGCAGCTCGCAAAGGCCATGACCCTTGCATTAATCTACTCTTAGATTTTGGGGCTAATATTGATTTAGGCAACTTGCAAAAAAATAGGCCTATCCATATTGCAGCTGCTTATGGTCACTTGAAAACCTTACGTACCCTGGTCGACCGAAATGCCGATGTACAAACTCCGAATGAGGAAGGCTGGAGGCCTGTCCAGTATTGCTCTACCTTGCAAGTCCAAGATTATTTACAGTCGCTTATACATGAAAAAACTGAAGCAAGTAAGCGCCATGTTCATGCAAAGTTGGCTCCTGCTGCTCCGGTATCAGGTTTTAAAATATCACCATTAGGAAAGCAGCCTGGTCAATCGCAGAATGTAATTCGTCATCCATCAACCTTTGATGCACAATCTCCCTCATCGAAGTCTACACTTACCAGTAATATGTTAGTGACTACAAATAATGGAAGTGGATCATATGCATCTAGCACAATTGTGAATAATCCATCATCAGCTTCATCTATGCCATGGCAGTATATACCATTTCAGTCCAAGACTTCACCCCACAAGTCAAGTGTCACATCTGCTCCTTCATTGCCTGGAGTACTAAGCTCTAAGACGCATCTGTCATCAAATCCTCCTTCATCACCTTCACCATCTAGAAGGAAGCCTTTGCCAGCAGTAAATACCGCTATTGCCAATTATGTTCCTGCTTCACCGGACGCTGTCATGTTAGAGAAGCCTCTCCCCATCTCTTCTGCCTATACTTATGTGAATGGTGATTCTCCTTCATCTATTGACTCTAGTAACCCTTCTTCACCCATAGGCCCTGTAGGACCTATCCCATTCTACTTACCTCCAAGAAGAGCATCGTTGTCTTCGTCATCTTCATTCTCGAACAATAACCCTCCTGTAACACCAACTAATCCATTACCCATGCCGAGCTTCATTTCGTCTAGAACTCCTCAATCAACACCATCTCCACCACCTCAGGTTTCATCACCTG
Source organism: Sugiyamaella mastotermitis (assembly GCA_030572735.1). Taxonomy (NCBI): domain Eukaryota; kingdom Fungi; phylum Ascomycota; class Dipodascomycetes; order Dipodascales; family Trichomonascaceae; genus Sugiyamaella; species Sugiyamaella mastotermitis. Next base: position 85,031 of record JAJMBN010000050.1, read on the forward strand.
CTTTTGGTACTCCGCAATCGACAAGATCTGCTGGCAGATCTCGTCTATTAGATATATCTGTTTCCACAGTTCACAAAGCCTTAGGGCAAGAGCGAGCTTAAGTAATTTGATTATACTCTTGCATGCATATATTTATATACATATAAAACCAGTGTTACTAGCACTTGTTAAATAAAAGGAAAATCTGCACATAAGAAAGACACATTTACATTTTATTATACTGCTACTCAGCTATTACATTATAATTTCAACTCAGAGAGGATCTTCGTAGCCAAAGACTTGTACTGCCATGAATTACCAGTGAGCTTCTTAAACTGTACTCCATGCAGAGAGAGTAGTGGTACCTTCACAATATAAACCTCAAAACGCAATGGTGTGTGTACATTACTTCCGCCAGAATATCCAAGCATATCGCTGCCACCAACACCATGGTTGATTGCACCCATTGAATCAGAAGACATATCAGAATTGTGTGGATCTAAGATATTGTTATTACTCTCACTAGCATTGTGTAATACGCCCCTACGTTTACTACCAGATAATGCACTTGAACCAAAAGAAAGTTTCCTCCAATGGCCACCACTAGTGGTAACCGCTTGGGGTGAAGCTGGTGGTGAAAACGTGTGAACAGCATCCTCTTCGTGCTTGATTGAAGCCTTATGTACACAGAGAAAGCCACCTTTCATTTCCTTGAAAGAGATACCCAAATGTGTCAATACTCTTATGATGTCTGCCCTGATGAACGGCAGAGGCTTGGTTGATGTTGATTGCACATTGAAGAATCCCTTTAATAACACTTGCTTTGGATACTGGATAGATGGCATACTATCACTAACTTCGATGGAGGGTCCAAATGAATCATTATGTGATCGTGACTCACCACTATGGATATCTAGGTACACATCGTCAAAGAATTCATCAGCAATATCTGACGATGGAATATTGCTATTAAAGCTTTCTTTGGTATTGGAATATTTTGAAGACGGTCTAACATGTCCCCATGATTTTGCCCTTGCCGATGGATGGTGTTTTTGTTGGGGTTGCTGCGTAGGGGTCCCGCCCGTTGCAATTGCAAGTCCCTGCAATTTATCAGTTAATTGACCATCTGGAGTTCCAGCAACAAATCTTGATCTAGTGGGAGTACCTGCAAGGCTGCTATTGGGGCTCCCACCGCTCATTACTGGCGTGGCAATAGTACGCAAAGACTTGGGGGAGCCAGAGACTTCTTCTGGATATCGGAACAATGGCAAAGGAGGAGGAGGAGGGGCAGGAGGAGCTGGTGCAGGTCTTGACGGACCCGACCCAACTGCTTTCCTGTTTATTCTATATGCTCCATCATTGACACTGACAGATCTATTCAGGCTATCATTGCTAGTTTCATATGTTACAGGTACTGGTGAACTAACCTGGGGAGTACCAGAACCAACAGGCTTTCTTTTTGTACTCAGCTTTCTCAACAATGATGAAGCAATATTAGTTTTATTCACAACCGGAGGTTCAGATGAATGGTACTGATGTCGAGATTTTCTAACAGTACTCTGTTGCTTAGACAGTGTTTGAGTTTGTGGTGAGCTGTTATATGGCTGAGGAGAAGATGGAGTCTGTGAATTAACAAGTGGCGCAGGGTTATCTCCTAAAGCTGCCTGTAAAATTTGTCTATGGTTTGACTCCAACTCAGGGGTACCTTGAGTCTTTGAACGAGTAGTTCTGGTAGCCACCTTTGAAGGCCGCTGTGGATCTACATCAAAAGGAGAAGCTTGTAATTCATAATTGTGGTCACCCATGCGGGGCCTATTGGCTGCTATTCGCATTGAACTAGATCTTTGGTGGCCAATTGGAACTGCCATTGGTGCACCAGATAAAGTCCTCTTATGACTAACGTTTCGTTTAATATCTGAGTCAGTAATATCAACGATGACAGCAGGATCTGTACTCGAATTATGAGAACCGTTCTTTATTGCCCCTTCTTCGTTTTCTCTCTCATATTTTTCTTTCACAAGGTAATAAATAGATATTAGTGGGTGATATGCATTGGTTGGATCTGGAATCTGTTCATAGCTAGAAGAGCTGAGCGTATTTTGACTTGAAAATGCTGTTGACCCATTCAATGATCCACTAGCAGACAACCGCCTTTTATAAAACTCGAAACTAAATGGCCCCGAAGACTTACGCTCGTTCGGAGAACCGGGGTCATTAATCCTATACCAGTTATTCACAGCAGCTTCATACTCTGAAGAGCTTAAAACAGCTGTAAGCTTTTCAGAAATCTCTTCGCTAGAACCAAACTGGAATCCAGTCATACCATCTACGACCAGAGGATCTAGCGGTAATGTTAATGGTTTCCTGAATGGGATATATGAACTAGGCGCACCATCATAGCCTTTTGTCATCCATGGATGGTGCATCACCTCTATCAAAGTAGCACGCTCATTGGGGTCAACTACGAGCATACGGGACAGTAAATCTCGGCAGTCTGAAGACAACCAATTAGGATATTCCACATAACCTCTTTTGATTTTAGCATGTAAAGCTGGCATCGACTGGTCATCAAAGGGAACTTTACCACAAACTAAAACGTATAGAACAATGCCAAAACTCCAGACATCAACTTCAGGGCCACAATAAGGATAGGCATTTAGCAATTCTGGAGCTGCAAAATAAAGGGATCCACAGAAAGTTTTCAATAAAGAGCTTCTTGCAAATAAATTTGAAAGACCAAAGTCAATAATTTTAATATCACCAGACTTTGAAATAAGAATGTTCTCAATTTTCAAGTCTCGATGAACAATAGAGTTATGATGGCAGTAGTCCAACGCACTGGCTATAGATCGTGAGAACTTTCTTGCCTGCTTTTCCTTCAAACTTCCATGAGAAATAATATAATCTAACAGCTGACCACCGGAAACATATTCAAACAATAAATAGTAGTGATTTGTCATTGCATGTGCTTCATACAGCTGACAAATATTTTTATGATATAGAAGTTTTCCAATAGCGGCCTCACGTATGGTACGAATGTCTTTAGCTTCATCAGACTCTTTCTGAGGTTTATCATGTCGTTTATGATCAGCATGGGCCTTTGGAATAACCTTGACAGCACACCAGGTTCCAGTTATCCTATTTTCAGCCAACTTTACTTGACCCATGGAACCGGCGCCTATAGTCTTGACGAAGTCCCAATCTCCGATAGACCTTCTTTTATGAATATTCGAAGTACCTCCAGCACTAGATGATGTAGTTGGGGTTGAAGCAGCTGCTGTAGGTGGTGCCAAAGTTGCCGCTGGTTGGCTTGATGAATTCTGACTAGACGGGGTACCGCTGGCAGATCTAGAATATTGACGAGTGTGAGCATTCCTACCGCTCCTACTATTACTTGTTGTAAGGACAACATTGCTTGAATCAGACGATTGATAATTACGAGAAGTGGCAGATCCAACAGTAATTGAAGGTGGGGTTTTGGGAATGACTATTGGATCCATTGATGTCAAAGGCGGTGATGGAGGCTGAGGTTTTTCGTACGGTGCAACCGTGGATGTAGACATTCCGGTAGAATCTGTAACCAGTAGTACCGGAGACTGACCTATGACAGAACATGGGTCTTTACTGGGAGTATTATGACTAGCCATTCGGGTGGTATTGTTTGGAGTGGTTACAGTGCTCAGTGGACTTGAGTTTAAAGAAGTATGTCGTTGCAGATGCTGTTGCAGATGCTGTTGTTGCTGTGTATGCAGTTGCGATTGCTGGTATTGGTAAGATGGTGATGGCAATGTTGTAGTCAGTTGCCGTGTATCAGCCAAATATTCTCTTGTGTAATGTTGAGCAGTTTGTTCTAAGCTATTATCGTCACTGCCGAAACCCCCGAAGCTATCTATAGGAGGGGATGAAGAAAGGGGTGGAATCACAGGTGGACTGTTTGATATTGGTGTAGGCAAAACGGAGCGGTGACCATTCAATATTGATCCATTAATTTTATTTTTAGATGGCGGAGATGAAGATATTGTATCCAAATAATCATCTACCAATGAATGTGGATCATATTGATGAGCCGAATCCATCGAATCTTTCTAACTGATTCTTCAAAGCAATAGTTAAATCGATGACACTCCAACTAGGAGCCAAATTAAATAATCCTTTTCAGAATTATCAGCAATTTTAGAAAAAAAAGCTAAGAAAACTAAAATATTAGAAATCCACCTTCTAAACTTAAGAGGAATTCTTCGCAGTTGCTCTGCCTTAAATCAAAAAGGCAAAAAAAAACAACAACCATGAATTAAGGACGTGGACCAAGTAGAGACAAAAAGCTCATCACACTTACGTAGCTTTCCAACAGATAAACCGATACTTTTACTGGCAAGGTGATAAATCCATACAAAAACTTCAAAATGTAAATGAGTCGATCAATTGAAATCAGTTGCACTCTCGGATGGCAACAACCTAAGCACTGCTATCGCTTGCAAATTCACAACGGAATTAAAATTGTGATAGTTGTTTAATTTAGTAGTAACAATTAACTAGCAAATACTGCCCTTATTAATTCTGCGGTGTCTCAGAAGGTTGCCGCCGAACCTGCGTATCAACCAGCCATTATACTATATATATAGTTATAGCGAGATAAAAGGCATACTATATAACCCAATATAGCTGGCACGTGACTACACGGCGGGTTGCGCATGCAAGCAGTTATTCTGTTAGCCTCCAAAATGCATCTAGCTCTTCTAGCCGCTATTACAGTAATACCGCACAATTTGCAATTGCACAAAGTTTAAGGTCTCTGTTTATTAATTTGGAATTTAATTTCGTTTTATAAGTCTTACGATAGTTCTTGATCTATTTCTTGGTCTATAGGTTAAAAAAAGATACCCATGTAGACATTTGGTCCAGTTGTGAAGATAGGATCAGGCATGCAAGTATGCAAGTGCTATACAATAGATTTTTATAATAGTCATCAAAAAAAATAATTTTCGCCTGCTATGCGTTCGCTTGTTAATACTTTAACGCGTTGCGTGGTTGTAGCGATAACTCTAGTCAGCTTATATCAACCGTTGCGAAGGACTAAATTTAACATAAATGGTCCAAATGTACTAACATACACTTTTTTTTAGTTAATAGTTAAGTAGCTCTTGAAAGTTAACACTGTTAGTAACCTGCCGCTGGTGCACATTGCATATGCGGGTAGGTAGCGAAGTTAAAATAGCAGTTTAAGACTTCTGCTTTGAGACGTCAAAATTGTAGGACAAATAGTCTTTCTGAACTCTATAAACTAAAATACAAAATTCTGACTTAGCAAAACAACCTTAGAATAGAAATATATGTGGGACAGAAATATTATTAACACGTTCTGACAAACATGCTTTAGCAAAGCTAGGAAACCAGTATATGCAAATAGTAGCTAATAGCTAGTCATATAAGCACATTAGAAAATTCACATAAGGCCCAAGAAACTATATTAAATATTATGTAAAGTAGTAACCGTCAAGTTTATCAGTCAACAGATGTACAGATACAAGTAAATGAACAAGTTAGAGTAGTTACCGTAGCTAGTTACAATCAATAGTGCCAGCAATAATCCAAACCCCAGTGAGAATTGTTTATGTCAGCAGCTGAATTAGATACTACCTATACAGTTAATACACATATTTTGAGTGTATATCTTTAAATATTCAGGCATATAGCGAATCAGAAAAACGAAAACGTCTTGACTACCTAGTTCGTTATGCGTATCTACTTTTTCCTGGATCGTGTTGGCCAGGCAGTTAGCTACCTAGAAGGCTAAACAAATTTTAAGCTCGAAAGAGTGGTTAAACTTCTACTTCACAATTTAAGTCTAAAAGAGAACTAAAATCACAAATTTGATCCCAAGAAGATTTGCAATAGCTAAAAATATGGTAGCATTTGTGCAAATGGTCGTTGTTCTGACACGCTCCCCTCCCCCCCCCAAAAAAAAAAAAAAACAAACTGGAATTTCAGGTACATTTTTGATACTCCAGATCGGAAGATATATATA
>JAJMBN010000051.1:0-90858 GCA_030572735.1 Sugiyamaella mastotermitis
TCAGTTACGGCCATATCAATAGGAAAATAAGACTTCCCGTCCGATCAGTCATATTCAAGCCTGTTAGAGCCTTACTCAGTATTATAGTGGGAGACCATATGAGAACGGAAGGTGCTGTAATTTTCTCTTTTTTAGTCCTCCGATACCGCTCTGTTTTTTTCTCTTTTTTACAATACAACATTAGTCGAAGGTACGTGTGATTATGGCTGTCTATCATACAGAATGATTAGCTCGGAATATTTCTTGTTATATTTAGTTTCTAAGGAATATAGTAACTCCGAGCCCGATGTACACCATTTCATTCGACTTTTTCTATCTTGCAGTCACTTTCAAAATTTAAAATTTAATTATTAAATGGTGATGACATAAATTGCACCCAGTAAAATTACAGACTCATTTTCTTAACTTTACTCTAATGTATTTCGGAACCGCATATGAATAGATCTAAGCAAATGAAAATTATCAGATAAGCAAAAAGCCATTAGCGCGGGTAACAGCAAATGTTCGGACCGACTTGCCGCCCTTATAACAGCTATTACAGTTACAGTAGTTAAGTTACAGTGCACACACAATTGCAAGCATTATCTGATGCTTAGAGAAATCAGCAGAGTTTTTTTTTCTCTCCTAATACCCCTCCATTTTGTCTCCACTTTAATTTAACTTTCGTAATACTTCCCGAGTTTCTGTAAGTATCGGATATAGATCCCTTAGTACGAGTTGAAAGGACCCGCATTGTACGTCCGGCCATGTTTGTAAGGTCCACTAGACCAGATGCCTCCAACGACTAAGAAGCCATTTATATGTTCTAATTGTAGTTCATCCTTCACCAGAAGGGAGAACTTGACTAGACACTTATCAACACATGCGACCAACCGAATCAAATGTCACTTCTGTATAAAGACTTTTGCTAGGAATGATCACTTATTAAGACACTGCAGGAACTTTCACTCGGATAAACATATTTCGACATACAAGATTGATATAAAAGAAAAAAAACCAATCCATGTACCAATCCAAAAAACATCACCTAGTCAACCAGAGGCGACACATACATCGTCAGTAGACTTGCCACAACAGAGGGGATGTCATGGCGCCCACGACATTTATACTCAACAACCAATTTCTCCTATAGATATAACAACGCCTAGTCCTCAAAATTCAGGAAAAAGCGAGATCCAGCAGCTCAGTAAGAAACGATCGCTCCCATCATCGTCATCCTCACTCTCGTCAGCATCTTCTTCAGCTTCGTCTTTAGCATCTTCGTCCATAACTGTCACAGAGCCGGCCCTAGTAGACGCTATTCAATCGCTAGCACCTAATGCAGCAATTCCTGAATTACTCCCTTTCGATTCTATGCCGTTGACCCACAAAGGGCCTACGTTTGGAAGTGTTGTTCTGCCACCATTCGACACAGAGGATTTACATCGAAAATATGACCCTCGTTTACACTACTATTTCACAGTTCGACCGTTCTACCCAGCAGAATTTTTCGACCATTATATTGAAATATACTTTGAATATTTTGACAAGGTAATCCCTATAGTATATAGGCCTAATTTCGATGTAAACAAAGTCCCAGCCTCTTACCTAAGGAGTATAGCTAGCATGGGATGTCTATACAGTACAATAGAATCAGATTCGCTAATGGGTAAAGAGATATGGCATAGCGGTCTTTCAGTACTTCAGCTATACTTACAAGACAACATAGATAAAATTCAAGAGCTATGGGTTTGTCAATCTATTTGTTTATATGCCTTTAGCGGATTGTTTTTTGCCGATACAGCAATGCAACAAAGGGTATTAACAATATTACCAACTCTAACTAACTCAGTTCGTCGGTTTACACAGAAAAATTACTGGGATATCAACATAAATGATCAAATAACACGACAGGAAAGGGCCCGACTAGTGTATTCCTGCTATATTGTTGGGATATTATCTTGTATGTTTTGTCATGGCTCACCCTTGCTTTCAATACAGGAACTAGCTAACGTTCCAGTTTGTGGAAACTGGAGGGAACCAATTCAAGACCAAACACAAACTATAGGACAAATTTTCGAGAGTTTGAAATCTCGTACATTAAATGTCACAAGTGAAAATTACTTGGCTCTATTAACAGTTATATGTGGGATTCATGAGTCCATAAACAGCTCATTTGCATATGCAGCAACAGATAGATCACTAATATCCACGTTCAAAAGACAGATACTTAGGAAATTAGAAAACCTGTCACTTTCTGTATCAGAACTACCAGAAGTCCGATCCACCGAAAGTACACACTGGGATTTATTCTGGTGTTTATGGCACTTAGCAGTTGTTAAGGTGAATTTCCTAGACTGTCCAGGCATCATTGCGACGGTTAATATTGGGCGAGGTTGTCCTACTGATATTGTATCAGCAACTAAATATGAAATGGACTTGCTATCTAATACTGCTAATGGCCATGATTCCATTCTGTGTTTTCAATGTCTATTCAATGCCAGTAATTCGATAGCTTGGTATCTACAACGAAACTACCAACAATACGATGCAAATGAATCACCAATGTCTTGGGCATGTCTAGCCCATATTCACATCACAATAACTCATGTACTACGAAGTTATTATGAATCTCTTAAAAGACCGGTACAAGACCGAATTCTAATGAGATGTTACAACTTATTTATTAGCATGATCCCTCCGGATCTAACCCAAAACGATGGGAACGACATGTCAGCATTAGAGAAGCTTTTAAAAATTAAGCTCGACCGACCTAGTGTTGGCAATCTCGGACAGTTGTTCTTCCACAGTCTATCAAAGGGATAGTTTTCTAGTTCTTATATATTACCAAATTAATTCATTTCTTCATTGTACTTTCTTTTTTCTATTGCTTGATATGATAGTCGACCAGACTTAATACATCTCCATATGCCAGCAAAATGACAATAATTTTACATTATTAATGTTCTAACTGGTTCAAGCAGCGGTATACCGATAAACATCGGACGAATGTTTTTTTCTTATGAATTTGTTGACTAAGAAATGCAGGAGAAGGGAAAACGGATACATGTACCCGTCGGGGTTACCACGCAGAACAATTAGTGAGGCTACTGCCCGATAGTATAAGTACTGATCAAAATACTACTTTATTTTACCATTGTAAGAAATTATATCAAGAAAATGAAGGCAATTGGAATCAAAGGCAACAAAGGACCTGCTGAAGCATTGTTTATAGATGACACTGTACCTACTCCTACTCTTAAGGCTGGTGAAGCATTGGTTGCTGTAAAAGCTTTCGGCCTTAACAGAATGGACCTCATTCAAAGACAGGGTGCCTACCCGTTGCCAGCAGGAGCTTCTGAGATTCTGGGTGTCGAGTTTGCTGGTGTAATTCAGGAATTGCATCCCGAAGGTGCTAGTGAGGATGGTTCAGGAAAGCCATTCAAAGTTGGTGATAAAGTTTTTGGACTTGTTGCTGGTGGAGCTTATGCAGAGTTTGTTGCTGCTCCTACAAAGACTCTCGCCCACCTCCCTGACGGTCTAAGTAATATTGAGGGTGCTGGAATTCCAGAGACTTGGTTTACTGCTCTTCAAGTAGTCAAATTTGTTGGAGGTCTTGTCAAAGGACAATCGCTTTTGTTCCATGCTGGAGCTAGTGGAGTCGGAATTGCTGCTATTCAAATTGCTCAAGTATTAGGTGCTAGAAGAGTATTTGCAACAGTTGGGTCTGATGAAAAAAAAGAATTCATTAAGAAAAATCTTGTTTTAAAAGGAATTGATCCTGAAGTGGTTGTACCCATCAACTACAAGACTGAAGATTTCGTTGAAGTAGCCAAGAAATACGAACCTAAAGGAATTGATGTTATCATTGACCCAGTAGGGCAATCTTACTTTACTAAAGATTTGATGACATTGGCTTTAGATGGTACTCTTGTTCTTATGGGCACCATGAGTGGATCTGTTGTTGAGAAAGCTGATCTCAGATTCATTATGGGAAAGAGAGCCAAGGTTGTTGGAACCACTTTAAGATCTCGAACTTTGGATTACCAACAACAATTAAGAGACTTTTTTGTAAGTGAATTATTACCTAAGATTGTTTCCAAGGATCTCAACCATTTCACTGAGAGAGAATTTAATCTCGGTCAAATTGTTGAAGCTCACAAAGTTATGGAGTCCAACAACACCATGGGTAAACTTATTGTTAAGACCGAGTAATCATTGAATTGAATGCATATATTTATAATTATAATAAATGGATAATATAACTTAACCAGTCAATAGAAAATTTGTAGTCTTATATCCAACTATATGTTGTTCGATTTAAGTGTAAAGCCAGCAACAGTAACAGAAAAACACTATTATAACAAGTTCAAAGAGTACAGTACACGTTTTAAGTTGAAATTTATCCGAAGATGAAATCCGTAACATAGGACTAATTATTGAGAGATTGTAAGTCTCGTCAATTAGCTAACCTAAAATTAGGAGCTGTATTTGACTAGCATAAACAGGGCAAAGGAGATAAGACCAACATTGAAATGGACTAGTGACCCCTAAAGGGGGGCCTTAAAGCACTAGCGTATCTTGTTGAATCTCAACATGACTCGAGCGTGCAGAAGGGCATCTAACTATCCGAACTCCGCGGAGCCATTTTACAGCTGGAGATTATCAATACTTCCTTTTTTCAAAATTTCTATGAATGAATATATGATTCAATAGTTATATAGATAAAATCAATCATAAATTTCAAAATTTATTGGCTTCATCTTTCAAATAGCGGAGATTTAAACTTTAGTCTACATAAAACAAAATAATGAGATGGCGATGCATGCTCTGATGCTTGATGCTACAGTAACTTACAGTTACTGAGTTAACAAAGTTAGCCTGTTGAGCTCAACAGCTGGGCTGGTGCTGGGGTAAAGATCACATTAGCGCTGCTGTAATACATTAGGTGCAAATGTCAAGCAGCTCCTGTTGGGAACGATGGGCAGTAACTTATCTTTCTGCAGTACTAAACTCAGCGTAATCTATCGCATATTAGACTTAGGGTCTAATTGTCTAATTAACAGAGCTGGTCCTATACTTCTAGAATATCTTATTAAAGCAAGGACTACCCATTTTTGGGGATAGTGTTCTTGAAGGTATTACACACTTATAGGTTTTTACAAATTTTATAATTCAACAGACTACCAACTATACAGTTCAATACTACTAGTATGCCTAGGCTCAGCCAGTTATTGTTATATCGAGTAGTAACAGTTATATTTTCACTAAAGATATGTATCATTATGTACAGCCATATTTTATGTCAGGAATTAAGCTTAGACTAATGATCTTTGTAAAGTAATGATATATAATATATAATTATATTTTTAAAAGTATATTGATTGCTATCGTTAACAATTATGCCCTTTTAAAGCTATCACTACACAGTATAGGTTCACAGCTTTAATTACCAATTGCACCCCCCAGTCATGGGCCATAAATGTGGCGCTTGCAGCTTGGATTATCACTATAACGAGATAAAGAAAGTTCACTGTATACAGTTATACGAATAGGATTATTGTAATTACATAGATTTTGAGGACTCACAGTTTTTCTGCAGCGTTTTACTTACCAGCAAACAATTATTTGTACCATCACAAACACTTGTTAATATCCCATTTGGCCTCTAAAGCTGATAATACTACACTTATCGACTTTTTATTTTATTATAGACCTGGCTTGTATTTTATATATTTTTTTATTCCCACAAAGATATCCTATGGACAAAGTCTAATATCAGTTCGACAGACTTTCAAGTGTACTAATTCAACAACAGGACAAAACATTTTGGGTATTCATTAAGTAAACGCTACTAAATTAATTTTACCTACTTTTTTCTAATTTTGTGTGGTGTATTACCGTTTTGTTATAAGAGAACTGAACTAGGGAACTCGGATAAACAAGAATCCCCATGGATGGGAGTAATCTAGGCACCTCAAACGGCGTTTCTGGCCAGACTTTATTGCAAAATGGTAACGACCCCGAATATGACCTTGACGACTTTGATATGTCTATGGTCCATGATACTGATATCGGAAAAATGATGAACTATATTGATTTTGGTGATGGCGCTTCTCCGACAGCTACTTCTGCTACAAATGATCCTCATTCTGAGCTAGCACCTGTTAAATTGGAAAATATTGATATGACTTCTCCTCAACATAATTTACAGCATACATGGACCCCAGAAGACCAACTTGCTTCGAAACAAAGTTTTACCAATGGTTCTGCTGCGGTTAGTATTGCTGGAGCTGCCAGCGCTGCCAGTGTAGCTGGTCTGGCGAGCTCTCATTTGCATCAATCCTCCAGCACTTCTGGTAATCTGATAGGTACTTCTGGAATATCTGGCATGGCTAAACCACCAGGTCAGTTTGCTTCTTTATTTCGAGATCGTTTCCCTACCAATATAGATTATGATTCATCTTATAGGGAAGCCCAGGATCAACTAGCAAATATGCAGTTTGGCAAGGTATACACTGAAGAAAGCGTTAGTCTTGCTAACAGTCAAACCGATTCAGATTTAGCTACTCCAAGAGAAGATTTTGCTCAAATCTTGAACTCGCCTCAGAGTGATAAATACAAATATAAAATATATGTTGGTGAACTTCCTGCAAGATCACGAGTTGAAACCCAGATAAAATGCAGACTTATTTTCTCTCCTCCTCCTTCAGAGCATTTACTACATCTACCATCAGATACTATGGCAAGACCAAGGTTTCAGTTAAAAGAGAACTTTGTGCCTGCTCAGAATACTCTTGACATAGATGTTGAAGTTGTGGCAGAGAATAATCCAAGAACAGCCATTTTCATGTGTGAGAAGTGTATGAGCAGAGAAAAGAAAAGAGCTTTCCGAAAGAAAAATCTAGATACAAATGAAGAATTGCATTGGAGTTTAGAAAGACCAAGAAGATTGGCTATTTTTAACTGCAAAGAAATTATAGGTCTTCCCCTGCCTAAGTCTTGTGATATTGGTGACGGACAGATTGTCCAAGGAAAAGAAGTTAATCTTCCTTTAAGACTTGCTTGTTATTGTCGCCATCATTCAGCAAAACCTGGTTATAAGTGAGTTGTTATGAATATTTATTTGTGTTTTTGGTTTATTTATTAACTTATTTAGACTTGTAATTACTGCAAGAGATCATCAAGGAAATATAGTTGCAAGAACTGTTACTAAAAGTATTACGATTACTGATGACCACAAAGAGCCACGACCATCTGGAAGTGAATCTAGTAGACCCACTATAAGTGCTGTTGAGGGCAGTTCCAATGCAAATTCAAATGGTATAAATAGCAACTGGCGACCCTCGGTTCCTCCTTCCCCTGTGTCAATGGAAGAGTCATCAGAAACTTATGCTACCGATATGTCTTCAACTTCTCTTAAGCGAAGAAGAGATAGTGGCTGGAATGGTACTATCCGGCCTAACTTCCAACAGCCACAAATCGTACCCCAACAACAACAGCAACAACAACAGCAACAACAACAGCAACAACAACAACAACAACAACAACAACAACAGCGATCTTCAATCTCAAGAAATTCTTCTGGTGCTCGATTGGACATGACATCGCCTGGATCTTCCGATAATAGTAATAACCTGCGCTCTAATAGTCTAGGAAAGCTCACATCTGCGATTCCTACTCCTGCGTTTAGCCCGTTGACTGATGCCAATATCCCACATATTGATCGAATCATACCCGCCCAAGGCTCTGTCAGAGGAGGCATAGAAGTTACTATATTAGGATCTGGGTTTTCCAATGGACTTGTTACAAAGTTCGGAGATAATAATTCTAGTTCAACTCAATGTTGGAGTGATTCAACAATTGTTACTCTGTTGCCTCCCGGGAGACCTGGTCCAGTAATGGTCACTTTCGAGGGTATTCCTCGAACTAGTCCTCAGATTTTTACCTACATTGATGATACAGATTCTCAGTTGATTGAATTAGCTTTACAAGTGGTGGGATTAAAGATGAACGGAAAATTAGAAGATGCTAGAAATATTGCTATGAGAATTGTTGGTAATACCAATGATGGTAATGATAGAGGTACTGCTGGAATGATGCCAAATGGAAGCTCTCAGTATTCTTCAGGTTCAGTAAATGACCCTGTAGTTACACACGAGAGTGTAATTATTAGATGCATTGAAATGGCTCTACTTAATGTCGGCAAATTTCCTAATTGGCAATTACGAAACATTGAGGGTCAGTCAATGATGCATCTGGCCGCAGCGCTTGGATATTACAAGGTAATCTCTCTTTTGTTGTCTCATGGTGCTAGGATAGATATCCAAGATGTTAATGGCATGACCCCGCTGCACTTTGCTGTATTCAACGGCAAGGCTAAAGTAGTAGCTAAACTACTTCGATGTAGAGCAGACCCCTACGCTGTCACTCTTTCAGGACAAAATATGTTTTCTCTGGCCGATTTAGTAGACAATAGCGAAGTTCTTCCTCACAACTTATATGCAGCTCATGTTCGCCGTACAAGTTCTGCGTCAACATTTGCTTCCACTGCATCTGCTTCATCGAGGTACAATAGTGGTTCTCTCAGTACATCTAGTGCTCTTGTATCAGGGTGTGATAATGAAGATTTTGCTGATGATTCATGTACTTGGTCTGGAAGCGACGACGAAGAAGACGAGGGTGAAGATGATGAAAACGATTTTATTGATACTGGTGATCTTCGCATGGATGATATTCGAAGTGCTATGGCATCGTCAGGAATCAGACGAACATTGATTACGAGTAATGAGAGTAGCGATCTGGGATTAAATTCTAATCACAAGCCTTCAAGAAGTGGGTCTTTTCATGAGCTTTCAAGTTCTGAGGAAGACACTGCTGTTCCTAGACCGGCTAGGAATAAAATAGATCGTAATTTGAGCTATTATTTTACCCAATTGACAGATTCTGCTAGGCAAAAGGTCCACTTTGACACGGCTTTGAGTGCCTACTGGGATGAAGTCTTAGACAACTTCTACAAAACCAGGGACCAATTCAATAGATCAGGCCGAAATTGGCGTAGAATTTCTTCTGGTGACGATAGCGGTTCTTTGAGCGGAAGTCGCACCTTATTTGGATTGGGCAGATCACCCACCCAGAGTAGTGGAATGTCGGTAACAAGCGATAGTGACGCAACTATTGCAGTATCGACTTCTCTACAACAACGGAGACCAAAAAGCCTGATGGATTACTTGGCTAATTTCACCATGCGCCAACCGGGGTTGCGGCTCGGCCATCCCAGTACAGCTCCTCCAAGCTATGATGAAATTTATCCTTCACTCCCCGACGATGCAGCAGAGAAACGGCAACATAATGTATCTAAAGGTTCTGAATTGGACATGTCGGGTCTTGACCCTACGATTGTGTCGTATTCGTCAAATTCGCCGGAAAATGCAAGCACCAGCACTGACTCTCGGATAATTACACCTCAGGATGATAATAACCTTAATCTATCTATGCAAGAAAATTATGAGCAACAATTCATAAACATATGGATGGATAATAAAAAGAAGTTACGAAATGATCGAAGGCTTTTCTTCTTTTGGATCCCTGTTTTAGTTATAACTGTGGCACTATTAATTATCCGAATGTCTGGTGCTTCGCCAGAAGTCTACAAAACATTGATTAAAACTCCTTGGTATCTCAGATGGGACTCGAGTTCTTCCTCGTTTCGACCAAAATACAATAGCAATAACAACAGCCCCCAGAAGCTGCAGGTCAAGCCTGTATCGGTTAGTAGCATAGCTTCGGATAAATTATTTCAGCCGACTAGAAGCTGTTCAAAATCCCCTATTTATTATTCGTCGTTACCCCGTGACAGCGACCTGTATGATCCTGACGCTGAGATTTGCTCTATTGGTCTATCTCCGTACGGGGAGTATCGGTCGAGTTTACTGTGAGGGGGCGTGACTGAAAACTATGTCCCAACTATGTAGCACCCCGTTATATGTATTTATTTATAATTTTGTTAAATCCGAATGCTGGTTAAATATTTTATATAACAATAATATGGGTTAATTCCCAATCAAGCATGGGGGGTTGTGGGGTGTACGTGCGGCGTCCTAAAAAGAATTGTAGTGGGGTGGAATCACAGCTTAGGTAACTTCTTTTTTCAGGCCCTATTTTGCTCCGGCATTATAGTTAAAAGAAAAGTTTGGGGGAGGGGGGGGAGGCAGTTGCAAAAACAGATATATAACTATAAAAAGGTAGAATCCCTAGATACCAAAAAACTTTTCCTTTTCTTCTTTCATTATTACGTTTCTTGTGACTAATAAAGATGAAGTTAGAAACTTTATTAGCATATGTTGGCCTTTCCGGTCCAGCATCATACATTGGTTTGTCTGGCCAACAGGTATTTTTCGGTGCTGAGACTCGTGTCGGAAAAGCCCATCCTCTCCAGCCTGCTGCGCTTGGAGAAGCTGAATCTCCTTTAGACTGGGCAACTAGCCCTCCTTTTTACCCAACTCCCTTTGGACAACGGGCAGTCGATGAAGAATGGGCTGCTGCTTACGAAAAGGCCATCGAGTTTGTTTCTCAACTTACTTTGGCTGAAAAGGTTAACTTGACCTCTGGTACTGGTTGGATGATGGGTCCATGTGTCGGTAATACTGGTGATATCACCAGATTAGACTTTAGAGGATTGTGTTTACAAGATGGTCCTTTAGGGGTCAGAAAGACCGATTACAACTCTGCTTTCCCCGCCGGTATTACCGCCGGTGCTACCTTCAATCGGGAGTTGATCTATGACAGAGGTAAAGCAATTGCATTAGAATTCAAAAATAAGGGTGTAGATATTCTCCTTGGCCCAGTTGCTGGTCCTCTTGGTGTCAAGGCTGCTGGTGGCAGAAACTGGGAAGGTTTCACCAATGATCCTTACTTATCTGGTATTGCCAGTGCTGTTACCGTCGAAGGCATCCAAGACCAAGGCGTTATGGCTAATGCCAAGCACTACATTGGTAACGAACAAGAATATTACCGTCAATATACCGAATGGAAGAAGTTCTGGGGTTTCAAGGGCTTGAATGAAGTCTTGAGTAGTAACATTGACGATAGAGCTCTTCATGAGGTTTATGCATGGCCCTTTGCTGATATGGTTAAGGCTGGAGTTGGTTCTGTTATGTGCTCCTACAATCAACTTAACAACTCTGCTGCTTGTCAAAACTCTTACTTGTTGAACAATGTTCTTAAGGAGCAAATGGGTTTCCCTGGTTTCGTAATGAGTGATTGGGGTGCTCTCCACTCTGGTGTCGGAACTGTTTTAGCTGGTGGTGATATGTCTATGCCTGGTGGTGGTATCACCATTTCCCCTGAAGGTGATGCTTACTTCAACAAAAACCTGACTTTATCTGTTCTTAACGGTACTGTCCCCACTTGGAGACTTGATGATATGGCTGCTAGAATCATGGCTGCCTACTTCAGAGTTGGTCTTGATGAGACTAGAAAGGAAGTTGGTGGTCCTAACTTTTCGTCATGGACTTTGGAAGACGAAAGTTTAGTTGCTTTTGCTTCTGGTGAGGGTCCTGTTGAGGTTGTTAACAAGCACGTTGATGTACGATCTGAGTTCTCCGACAAGGTTGCTTTAGATGTTGCTGTTGAAGGTACTGTTTTGCTTAAGAATGTCAACAATACCCTTCCTTTGGATGCTAGCAAGTTGAAGAAGGTTGGTGTTTTGGGCCCTGCTGCTGGCCCTTCTTCTAAGGGTCCCAACTGTCAAGATGACTTGGCTTGTGGCGATCCTGGTATTTTTGCTTCTGGTTGGGGATCTGGTGCCGTCCAATTTCCCTTCGTTATCACTCCTGTGGAGGCTATTAACTCTAGAGCTAGAGTCCACAACTTCATGGTTGATTACTGTCTTGCAGCTAACAACGAAAAGACTGATAACTGGGCTAAGTTCGACCTTGTTGCTAAGTACACTGATCTTAATATTATTGTTGTTGGCAACAATGCCGGTGAAGGTTTTGTTGGTGTTGATGGTAACATGGGTGACAGAAAGAACTTATCTTTATGGTACAATGGCGACGACGACATTTTAAGAGCTGCTTCTTTGAATTCCAACAACATTGTTGTTGTCAATGCTATTGGTCAAGTCAACCTTGAGAAATGGATTGATCACCCTAATATTACTGCTGTCTTGTTTGCTACTCCTCAAGGTGAATATGCTGGTGAAGCTATTGCTCAACTTTTGTTTGGTGAGAAGAATCCTTCTGGTAGATTACCTTTTACTATTGCCAAGGATGACAAGGACTACATTCCTGTTTTGGAATACATTCATCCTAAGGACAATGGTAAGCCTCAAGATAATTTTGATACTGGTATCTACATCGATTACAAATACTTTGATAAGTATAATGTTGAGCCTAGATATGAATTCGGTTTTGGCTTATCTTACTCCAAGTGGAAATTTGCTGACCTTGCCATCGAAACTGTCAAGGTTCCTTCTGAGCACCTCCCCCCTCCTCCTTCTCTCGCCCCTGCTCCTTCTTACAGCAGCGAGATCCCTAGAGCTGAGACTTTGCTCTTCCCAGAGGAGATCCCCAGGTACAAGGACTTCTTATACCCCTACATTGATGATGTTGCTGAGGCAGTTGCTAATGGTACTTATGACTACCCTGAAGGATATTCTACTGAACACCCGGAGACTGCTTCTTTAGCTGGTGGTGCCCCTGGTGGCAACCCCGAATTATGGAAGGTCGCTTATAGGGTCTCTGCCAAGCTCAGCAACGAGGGTCCCTATGATGGCGCTTACGTTGCTCAATTGTACTTAGGATTCCCCCAAACCGAGGAATTCCCAAGTCCTATTAGACAACTTCGTGGCTTTGATAAGGTTACTGCTGAATCGGGTACTTCTACCACTGTTAACTTTGAAGTTCTTGTCAGAGATCTCAGTGTTTGGGACACTGTCACACAATCTTGGATTGTTCAACGTGGTGATTACAAGGTTTATGTTGGTTCCAGCAGCAGAAATCTTGAGCTTGTTGACACCATTACTATTTAATCCACAACTACTAATGTAATGTTACCAAAAGAACATTAACATCATGGATTGATAAATATTTTTATTATTAATTTAAGATTTCTTCATAAAAAATAACCCAACGATTCATTAAACAATTAAATATTATTTCTCAATTTCAAACTTAAATAATATATAGTGATAAAAATTGATTTATGTTGACCATACTTGGGATGGAGTTCTTCCCTTAGTCTCCGGTACCATCTTATAGATGAATAAAAACGAAACAGTACCAGTGATAGAGAATATATAGAAGACATAAGGACCAAGTTGAGTCAAAAAAATAGGGAACAAGTAAGCAATGCCAAAAGTAGCAAGCCAATTAGCAGTTGTACCAATACTTTGAGCTACACCAGAAGCAGCATGTGGAGTCATTTCAGAGATAATTAAAAACGGAATGGGACCCAGACCAGCAGCAAATGATATCACAAATAAAGTAGCGGCAATTGATGCTAGTAATGAATAATCGGCAACCATAGATTTTGCTAAGATGGTAGACGAGATGGCCATGCCAAAGATAGACAACAGCAATAGAGGCTTTCTACCAAATTTATCCACGAATGGTGATATAATTGCAGTCACAGCAAGATTCAACAAAGAAATTAAGACATTCACTAAACCTGCGTAATTAGGTAGCGTTGTTCTTAGGATGGAGACGCCATAAAATATAATTGAGTTGACACCACATAACTGTTGGCAGAACATAATACCAGTAACGGCAATGAAAATAAGTCTATACTTAGGAGACGATACAAATTCTAAAGCACTTACTACTCCCTCAGATTGGCCACCACGTACAGCAGTAGCTGGGGCAGTAGAAAATCCAGCAGCTGATTCGATATCATCAGGTTGCTCAAGTAAAGAATCAGCTTCCTCAGGATCACCATGACTCTTCCATTGGGCAATTTCATACTCAACATTAGGAGTTCCTCTGAGATGAGTTAGCGAGTTTCGAGCATCTTCAAAGTTGCCAGTTAATGCAAGCCATTTTGGACTTTCAACACATAAAGGCAATAGAATACTGTTAATGACAGCTATAATTGCACCACTATAAAGAATCTTTCTCCATTGTTTCTCATTAGAATAGGCCAAACCTAATAATTGGGCCAGTAATATACCAACATTAACAGAGACCTGGCTCATTGATCCAAACATTCCCCTGGTCTTGATAGGACTGATTTCATTGATATATAATGGGGTAATTACAATGGCAGAACCGGCACCAAGACCAGAAATAAATCTTCCAATAGACATCGATAACACACTAGATGAACTGCCTAATAACAACGATCCAATAGCAAATAAAACACAGTTTATAAGTGCCACTCGTCGTCGACCGATAATATCAGCTATACTTCCTGCAACTGAAGCACTAACAAATCCTCCAATAGAATAAATAGCAGTGACTAAACCTATGTCTTTATTCGACATGGGCACACAATCATAATCGGCATGATCTGGTCTAGAATCACCTACTGGACCACAGGTAATTATATCTTGAGGAGCATTGAGTTCTGCCTATAATAGTTAATATTCGTAGAATTAAGCGGTTCAACACTTGTTGTTTTGTATACTTACAATATGAAATCCGAATTGGAGAGCTCCAATACAGACAATGGCGGTTGTTATAACCAGGTTTTTAGTTATTTCTGATGGCATTTATTCACCAGTAGATATTCCTGATCTGAGATGTTGAAATGTTGGCCTTTAAGGGAGAAGAGATGTTAAGACGACTTGATATAAACCAGTAGCCAACTTTGCATATGTAATACTTTGTAGATGGTCAGGCTGACAGCGGCTGCCTGTTGTTACCAGTTCGTGGCTTCGGTTAATTAAGATGGGAGAGGGGGAGGAGATCAAAGCAGTCACCATACAGTCTTATGACATAATAATATAATATAAATATATATAGTAAAAGAACTATATGCTGGTATATACAATTATTTGATGCAATTATTGGCTGCTGCATTCTATGCAGCCTGTGAAATACTGGCAATAATTTCTGCATCAATGGTAGCTAGGCAAGTCCAAGCGAAACATAGCCTGAGCCAGTTAGGTTAATAATTCCATAAAACTTTTTTAATATATACAAATTCAGTTGAAGTTTTATTTGACTTCATCTGGCTATCATTGGAGAGGTTCTGAGATGCCAAATCTGCGTAAGTACCAAACATCATTGTGTCTAGCATATCGCATAAGGTCTTGAGCAAGACCTATACCAATACCAAAACCAACAAATGTCCTTGCAGATTTAAGAACCTGGTGACGACTTAATTTGTTCATGACCCCATATGTTATACCAACTATTCCTGAAGAAGCTGCGGTTGAGCCAAAGTCTATAACGCCCCTAGTCTTGTCTAAGTAGGCTTCAATGCCAAAATAAAGTAATGCAATCGATCCAAATTTTGCTACCCCCTTAAATCCATGTATAAATGCTGATTTTAATACAACATAATTCTTCCTTTTGTGATAAAAATACCAAGAACCTTTTGTTCGTGGTAATCGGTGAGCATTTTCGGCTAGGTATTGTAGTGATGCCAAATTGTATCCTCTGTAGAAGCCGGATAAAAGACCATAGAAAGATCCAGTAGCGGTGGCCATAATGATTCGAACCTCAGGAGCAATAGTTAACCGATCTGCTTTACTGTGTAAAGGGTTGATTTCTCCATTTTTGATTGCTTCTACAGAATCCTCTGACATTATAGTATAACGATATGATCTCTTCAGCTGTATGCTGGAATTGAAGAGTTTCAAATTTGGGTCTCCTTGATACGTTATTCTTATAACGGGTTTATTATCATAAAGGCTTTTGGATTTTCTAGTCTATAGGCAATAGTATTTTAAAAACGAATCTGACTGCGGGCTGCTAAGTAACCATAACAATCATCTTCCAGGCACTATTTTATAACATAGGAATAAAATATTCTCAGGTTAATGTTCTCAACTATATTAGATATTTGAGGAGAGGATTGCCAAAAAAAAAGGAGTTCTCGGCAACGGGGAATCGAACCCCGATCTCCCGCGTGACAGGCGGAGATTCTGACCATTAAACTATTGCCGATTGATTGAAACTTTGAAGACTTCACAAAACTAAGAATGTAATATTTGATATTTTCTAATGGGTTAGGGCAAATGAATTTTCTCGTAAATTCCGGATAAGGTTACGATTATACGATATCTGAAATAACACATATGCATCTAGGGCCATTCACCGAAAAATGGGTCTTCTTATGCTAACTAGAATTATATAGATGTATATTAAGATGCCTATCAATATGTCCATTATATTTAACCATTTCTGAACATATAACTGTATGCATTAAGAGCAGGACTACCACCCAAGTGAACATAGAGAACCTTTGCTCCTTCAGGGAACTCACCCTGTCTGATCATATGAATCAACCCGGCCATAGATTTCCCCTCATATACAGGATCTACCAATACACCTTCAGTTCTTCCTGTAAGACGGATTGCCTCTAAAGTTGCTTCATCGGGAATACCATAAGCGGGCCCTGCAAACCGGGTATCAAGGTTGACGTCCTTTTCAGTAATGCCTTTTCCAATCTCGAGCAATTTGGCAGTATTTTGAGCAATTCTCAAAACTTGAGCTTTAGTATTTTCAGGGGTTGCTGATGCGTCGACCCCAATAACAATTGCTTCTCGTCCGGCTCTCTTTGCACCTACAATAATACCTGCAAGTGTACTACCAGTAACTGCACAAACAACAATATAATCAAATTTAAAGCCAAGGTCCTTCTCTTGCTCTTCTAATTCCTCAAAAAATTTAACAAATCCAAAACCTCCGTAAGGATGTTCAGAGCAGCCTGCTGGAATAGGATATGGCTTTCCACCTTGATCTTCGACTTCCTTCATGGCATCTTCCCAACTCTTACGAATACCAATGTCAAAACCAGAGGGATCTAACCGGATATCGGCACCCATGATTCTAGACAATTGAATATTTCCAACACGATCATATACGGCATCGTTATAATCGACCCAGTTTTCTTGTACCAATACACACTTCATTCCCAGATGGGCAGCAACAGCAGCAACTTGTCTGGTCTGGTTAGATTGGATGCCACCAATTGAAACTAAAGTGTCATAGCCACCATCAATTGCTTCAGGAATCAAATACTCAAGCTTTCGTGTCTTATTACCTCCATATGCTAATCCACTGTTACAGTCTTCTCTTTTGGCATAGATCTGTACTTTACCACCCAACCTTTCACTCAATCTATTCATAGGAGTGATAGGAGAAGGACCAAAGGTCAATGGATATCTCTTAAACTTTTCAAGGCCCATTTTATTGATTTGTATATGATTTATTTATTATAATTAGACATGACGATATCTTGATGATTTTATAGTTCTATCAAGCTAACATCCACTCCCCTTATTTGAGGAGTGAAGTTGTCAATATTACTCCTCTATCTAGGGGAGTGTTGCCAAACAATCATTTTAAGCTTCATGACTATGCGTGCAGGGCGGCTGATCCTAAACGGATGCTAGATCTAGCTCAAGAGTTACAGCAATAAAAACACAAATACCTTCAATAGCCGTGAAAATCTAACCAATAATTGACTTGAATAATTCAATTGTAGGATTTTTATTTCACATAATACTTTGAATAGTCGTTGTAGATGTTACGTTTTTAAGTTAGTTGAGGTAGTACAATGACGTACGTGGACAATATTGTCCATCCGTCAGAACCAAGTCTAGATCAACCACGATAAGATAGGATATTGTTCATAGATCAACAGAACTTGAATGTAAATAATTATGGCTGGTAAAGGACCAATATGGAGTGAATCACAATAAGTCAAGTTGAAGTGTTGATTATGACTTTGATGAAGATGACAACCTACTGGAGCGTAGCATTACTGCTCGAACTCAAGTAATAATGGGGGTTTTCCTTATTTAATTCTTTTGGTGTTCTAAATAAGTTTGGAGTCTTTAAAGTATACTATAGTCAAAGGTTTTATTTTAGATCAATCACAATCAGCTATATCTTGTATTGGATCAATTCCAGGGTTTCTCATCTGATCCTTACGTCTAGCAAAAGGAGGTCTTGTTGGCTCAGGTTTTGCAAAGGAAATCCTAGTTTTCGGAAAGTCATCGTCAGGTATTGGAATGGTGATAGCCGGTCAATGTAATGAACTCTATCAAGTCATTCTTTGCCAAGGTGTTTTGTGTAGGAGTTGGTTTTCATGGTATGTTCATGGCAGCTATGGCAGGCACTTCACAATATTATACTAACAACAGAGCAATAGCTATGGGCATAGCAATTAGTGGATCATCAATAGAAGTTTTCATATATCCTATTCTCTCTAGGCAGCTTATTCAGCATATTGGCTTTCAATGGGCAACTCGAGTATTTCGGTTTACAAAAATATTAGGCACTAAAAGTATAGTATGTGGACCTATTAGGTCCATCCGTAAATCAAATCAACTTAAAAAACCTATTTCATTAATCGATACAAGCGTATTTAAAGAAAAAAAAACGTTTTGTTGTTTTGTCTGTCGTAGGCTTGATCGGGGTTTACGTTGTGTTAATATTCTAATGGTTTATATTTCGTCACGGACACTTCATTTGGGATATAGCAAAGGAACTGCTATATCTAGGTCAGCTAATATGAATGCAGCTTCAGTATTTGGTAGAATAATACCAAATATTATAGCAGATAAAATTGGCCCTATAAACACCGTTATGGTCTCTATATGTATTTTTACACTATTAATATGGTGCTGGCCAGCAGTGAAGAGTTTACCGACAGTGTATGTTTTCACCTCTTTTTGGGCTTCTTTTCAGGAACATTTGTTTCACTTCCTCCTTCGACTGTTGCGTCAGTTGGTAGAAGGATGGGCTTGGTTTTCTTCGTCATAGGTGTTGGGTTGCTAGGTGGCCCTCTTACGGCGGTACATTAATTAAAAACATGCGAAGAGAATATCTGGGAGATCAACTTTTCTCAACCGGAGCTATAACAGTAATAGTTTAAATTTATGGCAGAATTCTGTACAAAGGGGAAATAATTTCCATCAAATGCTAAGCGAGAAAACAATAGTTTGAATAAATAAATAAATAAATAAATAAATAAATAAATACAAGTAGACAGTCAATTTTAGATAGACTTGGTTTGTTTAATATTTTCAATAGAACTATCTATTCGAGAGTCTTGTTTGAAAAAATCCACCGAGTTGTCAAGATAAGAGAAATCTGTAATATCGTTTAAGAAATCTACAGAGAAATCCAAGGGTGGAGAAAATAGTCCTTCAAAGGGTCCTGGTGTCCCATTACGTCTATTGTCCAGATATTTAACAATATCATCAGGTAAAGGTTTTCCATTCCTTGCAAGTTTTATTCGAAATAGTTCGATATATTCTTCAAAATTTCTTGACTTTGCAAGAGTGTGAATTTCAAAGCTTGTTGCAATGCTTAGAACCTGAGAGCTAGATGCCATTTGCCAAGTATCCTTCAGCGTTGAAAATACAGCATGGACCATGAGCTGTCTTATTTCTGAAATTTCAGCTATGTCTTGGGTCCATTCTACCTGTGCCTGATCGACCATAAATTTGAACTTTAATTCTGTTTAGTTTATGAAATTTATCAAAGGAGCCGATATCGCTTGATTTATATAAATCTCTCTTACTCATTATAAGAATAATATGAATTTAAGCTCTTAGGCAGTCCGAATCAAATTTATCAATGCAATTGAAACGGGATATTTAGGATGTGCTGCAAAATGGAAAAATCTAGACATTCATTCAATTTTGAATCTCTAGTACCGAATATAATTCCATTTTAAAAGTTCTCCCTTTTTTTCAGCAAATCCAAGCAATTTAGCTTTACTTATTCTAAAGTAACGTAATGTTACGATACTCGATCAAACTCTGCCGAGCTTTCTGGACTACTAATATATATTTATATATAAGAAATGTTTTCTAGAGACAACTGCTTAGCAAAATCTATTACTTTACTGAAAATTGGTAGTTGAAAGTTTAGTTTGATTTATGATTGATACTTAATCGCTATCAATAGCCTATCATAGTATTAATGATATTGTAGTATATTGGTAATTGCCTTACCTGCAACCTATGATTGTAAAACGCGTGAACCGTTACTGTAACTATTTTTTTATAGCCAATATGCACCATGCAGTGAATATAATTATTTTGCTACCTGCGGCTGAATGCATGAATTAATTAATCGTTTTGGGTGACGCGATTTTTTCTGAACCAGCCACACCTTCTTCTGTTAGTTATTTAACCTTCTCAAGTTGCACTTCATATATTCCACATAATATTCTTAAAAAAGAACCAAATTCTTTCAAATTTAAATGAGTCGAAAAGTTGCTAGACGTGAGCCAATCCGAGCAGTTGTGACACCTGAAAGCTCCCCAGTTAAACAAATTGCTAGAAAAGAGCCCATTCGATCTCTTGCATCACCAACTAGTTCACCGGTTAAACAAATTGCTAGAAAAGATCCTATCCGACCAGATAACCAAAATGCTGAGAATTCTGATCCAGTGACTCCTAACAATAAGCGTATTGTAGAGCTACCAATGACTCCTGAAAGCACCCCTTTCAAGCGACAGAAAATCGACTTCCATGCAATGGCAGCAGCGGTCTCTTCAGTGTCAGATGACGACAGAGTTCAGGAAGAAGAAGACGATATCCTTACAGAATTACCATCCACTCCTTCTAAATCATCTTCAACAGTATACTCGCAAGCAAAAGCATTATTTCAACGAGGATCTGCCAATAATGGTATTATTGGAAGAGATACAGAGAGAGAAAGTATCCAAGATTTCTTATATAGCAGATTAGTACGCAAGACTGTTAGAGGTGGAGCTTTGTACCTAAGTGGGGTTCCTGGTACAGGAAAGTCTGCGCTTTTAACAGAGACTATAGAAGAGTTACAAAGAGGATTTCCGGAACGATTTGGACTCAAAGTTGCTAATATTAACTGTATGATTGTTGATAAGCCGGAACTTATTTATACACGAATTTATGAAGACCTTACTGAAGACGAGGAACCTAAAAAGAAAACTAGAGCTCAACGAGAGGCAGACGCTTTGGAGCAAGAGAAGCGGAATGGCGCTAGCTTTACTCCATTAGTTGGAATTAACAAAGTTATTGCAAATTTAGACAATCTATTCTTAAATTCATCCAACAAGCACAAGCAACATTTAGTGATCTTAGACGAATTGGATCATGTTATCACAAAGGACCAAGAAGTTTTATTTAAAATTTTTCAATGGGCATTTATGAAGGAATCTAACTTAACATTAGTTGGAATTGCAAATGCATTAGATCTGGCAGATAGGTTTCTGCCAAGACTTCGAACTAATGGATTATCACCCCAGCTTTTATCTTTCTCGCCCTATTCAGCCGAAAATATTACTACTATTATTGAAGGTAGACTTGGCTCGTTAAAAAGTCCTGGATCCATTAAGACAAAAGCTGATATTCCTATTATGATGCCAGCAGCTATTCAGCTTTGTGCTCGAAAAACAGCCTCAAATACTGGAGATCTTAGAAAAGCGTTTGACATTTGTAAGCGTGCTATTGAATTAGTTGAGGAAGAAGTACGACAAAAATTTGTACAACAAAATCATGACGGATCTAATTTGAAGCAGTCAATTGTTAGTGGAAGTAACCAAAATTTAAGCTCATTAACTATTGAGTCGGCCCCCAAGGTAACCGCCGGACACATGTTAAAAGTTTGTTCTTCCGCATTTGGTGGATCCATCGTGAGCCGCGTCAAGTCTTTAAACCTGCAGCAAAAGGCCGTCTTGGCCGTATTGGTAGTTGCTGAACAAGCAATAGTCAGTGCTGTTAGTGCACCGATGACTGTGTCTAGACTTTTTGATAGATACACCCAAGTATGCCGAATTGAAAATTCAATTGCAAAATTGCATTTTAATGAGTTTTTAGAAGTGATCTCTGCTTTAGAGTTTAACGGAGCGGTCAACGTCACCGGCATCTGTGGTAGAAAAGGTTTAGGGGCAACCAACAGTAGAAGAAGAACTTCTCAGGGGGGTGGAGGTGCCAGCGCCGGTACAAACATGTTTGGTTCTAGGGAAGAATATGGACAAAGAAAAATCTCTAGCAATGTTCATGCTAAAGATTTTTTTGACACTATTAAAGACACTCCTTTGTTAAAAACTTTTGTCATGTCATAAGTTAAATAAACCCCCCAAAAAATCACCTATTTATTTAATATTATCGTACTATGCGCTAATAAATATAAACTAGCTTACGAAATATAAACAAACTAAAATACAACATAATGCAGTATAGTAGATAACATGTTCTCCTTCTTTTAATCTCTCATAGCCACAACTTAATTTTGTTAGAAGCCGTCAGAAGGTAGAGTTAGATGAGATGACTTGTCAGCCGAGAGGCTCACCCGGATACCCCGGGATCAGAGCTAATGAACGAACTAATTGGATAAGGTGCATTATGCCGGCTTGCCGAGTTTATTCGGAGCACTGTAAGTAGATTTAATATATCAACTTTACCGGTTCCTAGATAAAACTTAAACCTTTTTATAATATAAGAGCGGTATATATATATAACAAGAAGATTAAAATAAGCTTCAACAATAACATCTAAAACTTTGAACTGTTTTACTTCAGAAGCCACAATCATATTGCCGTATTTGAGTCTACGGCCGTTTTGCATAGGATTTACAAAGCAGCTGCTAAGAGCTATGCTAGAGATTGATATCAAAGGAGTTTCCAATTATTTTGAATATCAGCTCACTGGATAAGATATAAGATATACCACCGTCAGATCAGACATAAGATAAAAATGCTGCATAAGGACATACACGTTAAGAATGATGTCGAAACTAAGGTGCTGTTGCTAGGATCAGCACTTCCAATAGAAAATGAAATTCTCCCTGTCTTGTTAAAAGGAAGGGCAATTATTAATATCAGTGAACCTACCAAGGTTCGAAGTATATATGTTCAATTCATTGGAGAAGAAACCAAAAAAATAATATCACCAGGGTCGTTAGACCGTCACACAATCCGGGAAACAGTTGTTGATGAAAAATACTATTGTTTTGACGCAATGAGAACCGAAACAGAAGATCAATCACTCAAATCAAGGGGTTATGGGACATTTAAACCTGGAGAGTATGTATACAATTATGAGATTCCATTAGTTCAGAATAGCCCACCAAGTATAGAGTTCAAATGTGGGCATGTTCGGTATACATGCAAAGTGGTAGTGGTACGATATCACACTTTAAGAACCAATACAACCGATAGTGTAGATATCACAGTTGCCAGACTGAAAAACCTTAATAATTTAACATCTGACCAGTCAGTCGAACTGTATGGTATTGTCAGTAAACGTATGGGCTGGAGTCTGAGTTTGCAAGACCGATATTTTTCTTTTGATAAACCCATGCAGGTTGAATTTAGATTCAGTCCTATTAAAGATGCTATAACGCATTGTAGGACTATAAAATGTCGCATAGTAGAAGAATGCATCACCAAACTTGACCATGCGCCTTGGAAAGAGACTCAATACAAATCTTTTCATAATTTATACAGCTCTACTTCAAATGAACTAGGGAACCTAGTACCTAATGGTCTGGTCATCCAGGATGAAATAACATTTAAACAAGAACTTCTATTGCATAGGAAGTTGGGTCAGCCATTACCGTTGGCAGACCTGAATCCTGACACTGTCCTTGGTAATGTGCATATATGTCACTACATAGAATTCACTATATCTATCTCCCCATCAAAGCAAGGACCATGGAAAACAGGTATTATAAGAGGAAGGGTTGAAATATGTAGTAAATATGGAGCACCATTATTAGAGGACTTACCTTTATATACAGAGCATTAATATATAATAATTTAATTTATTTATTTGATATACTGCATGACCAATATCGGCATGGTGACTCACCTTCTGTAATCTATGACTACGGTAATATTACTATTATTAAACAAGCCCATTATTTATTTATATATTTATTTATAAAAATATATAAGCATAAGTTTTATAAATAAATCTGATTCTCTTTTATTGCGGGGGTCTTTTTGAGGGTTGTTGGTTTTAATTACTGAAAAAAATGTTTTTACGGATAGTAATATAGTTATCTTATAGAGGATTAAGATTAGGAAACGAAATACGGGCTGAAGAGCTGAACTTTTATATGGAACATAATTATTTTTTTGAATCCTTAAAATGGATGAAATCAGAGCCTGAATAAATAAACTAGCTCTTAAGGAAGAAGTCAATATCGTATTAATGTAACTTTTACGATATTCCTCATTTCAGACTTTAAATGTCTATTACCAAGATGTCAATTATTTATGTACAAAAATAACTGATGAAAAAAATGAATCTTTTGATACCAATATATATATACCTATTCTTAAGTGAAGCTATCATAAGATATTAGTATCTAGAGACACTATAATTTGGATATCAAGTTTCAAATTTCTAATTCATCTAGATATAAATTATCAGCGATACTGTGATTTAAAAATTTTAAATGAAAGGACGATTAACCTTTTCTTTCAACATTATGAATTTGAAATATGGGTTTTTAGCGAATTATAACATTGATAATCAGAACATTCGGTTTATAATATCCAATCTGCCAATTTCAACATACTGCTACCAATATCACTTCAAAATGATAAATTATCTTACATAATAAGGATACCCAATAGGCATATATATTTCAAATTTAATACCACTATTATTATTTGAAATGCTGAAGATTCAACTTTTGAAACATCTATGAGTTCTGAATTTCTATGTCATCCAGACACCAAGTTTATCATCGGAAAAACATGTACATAAAAATATAAGTGGAAAAATTACAATACAACTAACCAATACAATTAAAGATATAATTTAATATCGTTAATGTATAATGAATTATGTCAAGGTTCATTGTTGTATTGCAGCTGCAATTTTGTTGGTTACAACATTGTCTAAATTTAGAATATACGAGTTCACTACATATACATACCACTATTGAACAAACCAGGCATTATTGAATTAGCCGGGACTTACCAGGTCTAGAGGTGGTGGCAAATACTTATTATGGCCTGCATCGATGTAAACAACAGGCTCAAGTAACTTAACACTAGAAGCACCAGGTAACGGTGAGAGTTGTGCTGCACAAACTCATGTATTATATATGCACCTAGAAGACTGAAAAGGAGAAATTCTTAAAAAGAGCTATACTTAGCGAGCATAACCAAAGGATAAACGTTATTTTCACAGAATCACTGCTTAATATGTGTATGGAATGGAGACAAAACGCTCTGATTGCACAGTCGAAATGAAATAGATACATATTGTGTAAAATGGTGGAGACTTAACTTTATTGTTAGTTACACAGGTACTGCCAAGACCTATTAAGCAATAATTCCTGATAACCTACATCATCACATCAACAACTAACGAGAAAAACGTAAAAAAAAATATAAAAAAAAGGAAAAAAAAGAAAAAAAAGACAGAAGTCACAAGTAATTTAGCTTACCAACCACTCTACTCGGACTCTACCTGGAGAAAGCCATATGACTAAGATATTGCCCAGATTTTCAAGCCAATTTCCTCTCGAAAGCAATTGGTAAGACCATATAGATCTTCACTCGAGATTTCCTTTTGACAGCACTGAATGTTCACTATGCCCAAGTCGGCTTCCTTAAGTTAACTATTAGGGCACGCTTTACAGAGACGAATAAGGTTGTACGGACCCAGCGTGAGCCTATTGTGTGGGTGGGCACTTGACTCCGATAAGAGGGGCCAAACAACAGCCTTATGTAATTTCGACATGTCTGTCTGTCCTATTCTGGTAGTGGTTGTGACCAGATAAATTAATATCCATAATGGTTGTTATCGTCTAAGCTACCCGTTTATATTTGTCAGCTAGGTGAAACAAGCTTTGTCATTAGTAATTCTAGTTCTCATAGTAATTTAGTAATCTAGTCCAGGCTCTTTTAAATTGCTATTCCTTGTTAGAATAGTTGGTGTCGTAGTGAAATAGATTCCTTGAACATTAACCACCAAATTGGTGTAGCCATGTGCCGTATGAAGTTGTTAATCACTATCTAAAGAGGCTACCTCAAAGCGGTCTCATCATATATAGTTGGCGCCGTATAATGTCCAAAAAATAGTTTGTCTGGGGTCTTTATAAAACTTAATATTTTTGAACAATAATTATAAATTAATATTATATTTACAGTTAGGCAAAATGACAGAATCGCGTTCTTTTAAATGGAGTCCAGCTGGGACCAGCGCGGATGCAAGTTCGATCCGAGATTCATCAACAAAACCTGCAAACTGCATGTTATGTGCATGGTTTTATATCATCCGTCCCTAGCCCTTAGCGAAAGGAGATAACCCCCTCTCCAATCACTATATGACTTAGCTAGTCTTGGGGGAGGTAGCCGCAGCTTACAACTTAAACATAGTAGTACATTGCAGATGGCACACTGGCAGGCAGCCTGTCGGTACAAGCGTGTAAATCCTACTTTGTTTTTAGGCAGTGCCATACTTATTTGTTTTTTGTTTTAACTAAACGTACAACAGTGCAAGTTTAAAGTGGCTACAGGGTTATTTTATGGGAGGGCGCCACATTTACGGTATTTGCTACTGTCATATGGCACATCCATTTAAAAGAGAACAAAATCCAATACAAGATTAGTAAATTGCAGATAGACAACAAAGTTTCCTTATTGAAATTTGAGTGGATTTAGGTTATGTAAGCTTTGTTGGTTATTTCAACACACAAGGTTCTAGACTCTTTACAAGCTTCCTTGATCGTTGCAATTGGCAACCACCATCTAATGTACCAGAATTACTAGTAAAGTTAACTTTAACTTATATTGGTTCTGTTGCATGCGATCTTTAGTCTTAGTCACTGCCTACGAAGCATCCATCTGAGTTAGCGCACCCGCATATGTACCCGTAGCTTTACATAATATAGACTGCTTATCGATAGTATCTATATAAATATATTGCAGTCGCCACAATATATTTGTCCTTCAGCAAACTTCATTATAGAAACGCAGAATTATTGAAAAATTTGACAACGAAAATTAATCCTACAAATAAATTTGGCGATTGGCAGTGTTAAAATCAATTGGCAATTAAAAACCCTACTACTTTTTTACTGGTCCAAATTTTCAATTGGATTTTCCTATCTTTTTGAGACATATTCAACTCGAAAGATCGCAATTAGTAGATTTATATCTTTGAACAACTGAGTTTCGACAAACTATTTACATCTATTAAGAGTCTTTTAATTGTTTAAATCATATTTGTCTATTACTAGGTTGTATAAATCTGACGTGTTTGGCTGATCCATATATAGAATTTGAATTTCTGGTATCTCCGAAACACCGACAACCTTAAAACATTTTAACAGATTGCTCATTCTGCTCAACAAATTACTTTGAACTACTAAAGTTTCTTGTTATAAAATTTAGTCGATTAATCACTTTTTGTTTACAACGACCAGTCTGTTTTGACTCAATTTACTTGACTCGTAAACCGTATCTTGAGTCATAAATCTATTCTATTCCTGCACTTTGCCACTCAATTCGTGGGAAGCTATTTTGAACCCTGAATTTATTTTCCAAACAATACTTAAAAAAGCACCCTCTTTTCTCCTAGATATTAAAAAAGGGAAAAATTGGTAGTTCTTTATTTCTTTGCTTTACATCTTGACTATATCAATTTCAATCACGACTTCTTATATTTTCGGTTTATATTTTCAGGGTCCAAATTTCTTTCATTCTCATCTTAGGCCTCTACTACACCGCGGTTTTAAGCTTTGTTAACCTCTCAACGCCCTTAATTACCGCACTTAGCCTATAATTCCTTGCAAAAGAAAAAGCAATCTTTGTATCCCTAATAAGGTAAGTGGTGAGTCAGAGCCGCATCTAGAGGTACGGGCATCATTTTTTAGGACATTGATCTCTTAAGTGCAACCTAGTCAACCAGTGCCGTATCATATCATATTTCATTGGTATTAAATAATTACTTTGTTATTGTTGATTGTTGACTCCTAGGCTTTATCGTCTGTTGTAGGTTTTCTCATTGGTTTGGTACTTTTTTTTGTCTTTAAGATTTTGCCTGATATTTTATTTTATTCTTCCTCTATTACGGTTTATTTTATTTTTATTGTATTTTATTTTTCTAACCCTCGATCCGAATAGGCTTCGATACAGTGATAGTCGCATAGTAAGTGCAATTGCATCTTTATAGTGGACATGACTTTCGTGAAAGATCAATCTACTGGGATTATCTCTGAACTTCACCGAGATATGTCTGAAATCAATACTGATGATTTAGATTTTTCTTTCATTAAACGTGAATACGACGAAGTTGAAAAATCTGCTATGCCCCATATCCATGGGTCTGGTTTATTTGATAGAATGTATCAACCTACTATGGCTGCAAGTGCAGATAATGTCCAAGAAAAACATTTGGAACGAGAACAGGATCAAAACTCTAGAAAAGAATCATCTGATAAACCTACCTCAATATCATCGACATCTTCATCATCAAACAGTAACAAGTTAGATGTTACTCCCATGATGACTCCTCCTGTTACAGTAGGAAATTTAAATGGTAGTGGTGATATGTCTAGTTATAACACTAGTCCTGCATTTTTGTTTTCTGCTAAAACTCCTCAAACTATTGTTTCAAATACTATAAAGGATCCTGGAATGTTGGAGTTTGCTGGTGACTGCAAAGAAGAAGCCAAGCCTCTATATGAAGGGAATGATGATCCTGAATCTTGGGGTTCTCTCTTTGGTTCAAACGAACCTATCATCAAGAAGGAGGTTACTGATGAACTCAATTTCATAAATGATAGACTTTCACATCCTAGTATAAATAACTCTCGCATGAATGAAGATGATATTTTAGGTAATATTTTGTTTCCTAATGATTATCAACCTCCTTCAATCCCCAGCAGTTCGTTATCAGGGTTATCATCTTTTACTAGAGGTTTAGCTGAGCAATTTGCTAATGCTGATTCAAGTCAACAGTACCGCAATATGAATAGTTCAAATTTCAGAGACTTGGAACAGCGCAGTAGTGCTACTCGTCGAAGTGCTCCAGAACTCGGTTCCACTAGCTCTGGACCTGCTGAAAGTGCTGAATCTGGTCATCCTAGAAGTGAAAAAGAGAAACAACAACTCAAGAGAGTTAGAAACACTGAGGCTGCTAGAAGGTCTCGAGCTCGAAAGATGGAAAGAATGTCTGAATTGGAAACTAGATGTCAAATGTTGATGTCTCGAAATCGTGAATTAGAGGTTGAAGTGTTACGTTTAAGACTTCTGCTAGCCAGAGATCACGAGTTAAAGAATGAAGATTCTTTTCGAAACTTGTTACGACAACAACAAATGTTAAATCGAATGCAGCAACAAGGTCAACTATAATCTTTGTGATGTACATGAACTGCTTACGAGACATTGTTTATTGTTTTATTTTATTATTATTTTATTGATTGATTTGGGATACATTATGAATCCTTTCTTACGACTATTTTTTTTATTTTATTGTTTATATTTTATGATTATTACTCTTATATACCCTGTTGGAAATTGTTTATAAATAGATTTTGAAAAGAATTAAGTTTCTGAAAAAAAGATGAAAACAGAAAATGTCAAAAAAAAATTACATTATACCTGTATACTTGATGAAAAATACAAAAACACCAAAAAAAAAAAAAATAAGAAAAGAGAAAGAAAAAAAAGGTTTTGTAAAAAATCTAGTTTTTAGTTATGCAATAAATTATTATTTCTTTAAAATATTAAAATTAGACATTTCATTAAAAACAAATTACAAATTATAGAACTTCATCTAATTAAGTCTTAATTGGGTGAGCAGTTGAATAAGCTTGAGAATGAGTAGGGATAATATCAATACCCTCAATCTCTTCACTGTCAAGTGTTTGTTTAGGACCTTCAAACCATTTGTATGCATATACATAATAATAGAGTAGACAGCCGAACCAAACGGCTCCATTAATTAAACAAGTATAGTTCATGATATCAGGGGT
This sequence comes from Sugiyamaella mastotermitis, assembly GCA_030572735.1. Classification (NCBI taxonomy): domain Eukaryota; kingdom Fungi; phylum Ascomycota; class Dipodascomycetes; order Dipodascales; family Trichomonascaceae; genus Sugiyamaella; species Sugiyamaella mastotermitis. Next base: position 30,093 of record JAJMBN010000051.1, read on the forward strand.
AGGATTAGGACCACCAGCAGGGAACATAGATAAACAACCAACTACAAATATCAGGTAAACAGTTGCAAACAAACCATTTATACGAGACCAGAAATGTCCTAAATAGAATGGACCAGGCTTGAATGCATCCTTTTCAAACCAAATATGTCTACAGGCAATAGGTAATCCCCATGCCAAACCATTGGAAGCAGGTCCCAAGGAGAAAAGGGCTTGAGCAGCAGCGGTATCAACCAATACTAGAAGTCCAATAACTATACCAACGACACCATCGAAAATGACGGCTCTAATTGGAACACCGAGCTTATAATTAACTACTCTAATATACTTAGAGAAAGGAAGAGCTCCATCTCGGCTGAAAGCCCATGTTTGTCTTGAAGCAGCAACAAGAATCGAAAGACCCATGAACCATTGGACAATAAACATCAAAACCATTAATCCGATAGTCCATTTCTTGCCCAAAGTATCTAAGTAAATTTGAGCCATAGGTTGGCCAGTAACAGTAGAATAAACAGACTCCAGATCTCCGATAGATGCAGCAAGAACAGCTAAAATCATGAATCCAAGAACTCCACACATACTAATAGACAAAATAATACCGAAAGGAACAGCAGTGGCAGCATTACTAGCTTCTTCAGACATATGAACACAAGAATCAAAAGCTCCAATGGTCCAAATAGCAGACATCCAACCTAGACAGAAAGCCCATCCATATGGCCATTCAGTTAAGTTCGTTTTATCTGTGAAAACATAATGTCCTGTTTGTAACTCACCATTTCGGCTGGCACCAATTGGGACTGCAATAACAGTGATAACAATAATCAACATATTAATAATAATACAGAAGGTCTGTAGTTTAGACATTAATCGAGTAGCAATAGATCCAACAGCCATATGAGTAATAACACAAGCTACAAAAACACCGTAAGTCTCATATTTAGTAGGCTCAAAAGAAGGATCAGCAATAGCGGGAATAGATAAAACCATGCAAGCAAAGCCATAATCAATCGAAACCAATCCACCAATTAATCCTAAAGAGTTTGCATAACCACAAAGTAAGCACAAAGGTCTCTTGACCTTCTCAGGAGCAAACTTAAAAGTCCACCAATATAAACCACCAGAAGTAGGTAATGCAGAACCCATCTCGGACATGGCAATACCTACCGACAAAATACAGAAAGAAGGTAAAATCCAACCCCAAGTCATACCAACAGGGCCAGCAGGGATATTTACAGCCAAAACTGAAGCAATAGATGGCAATAAACTCATAATACTGAAAGCAATACCAAAAACTTGAATGACACTGAAATGTCGCTTCAACTCGGGCTTATAACCCAATTGCATTAATAAGTGGTCATCAGCGTCAACTTTTTCATTCCCACTGTCGGAATCTGGGGATGTTTCAGAAACTTGTTGGATTTCTAGTTCGGAGCCCATTTTTTTTCTCGTTATTTGTATCGAACTCTAACCAAAGAATACAAATCTATGCTTTAACTTTAAAGGCTCCTGTTATACATTTATATAAGAGGGATGCTTTATCAGTGAGACAACAACGGGCAAACTGATAAGCGATCCAAATTTCCGGAATCAGAATATATTACTTTTTCAAGACGAACTTAACTTAGTAGCTACACCTTGCTTGGTTCCAAATTATACTAGCCTTAGAGCGGAATAAAATTACTGTAAATGTAACTTACAGTACTGGCTTTGCGATACCGGGGCTACTACGGAACTTATCATTTGTTATCAAAAGTATGTTATCAACTGGAAGAATTGGGCCCACCCACCGGCATGCCATGCACGTCTTAAGCGCCCAACTTAGATTTCGAGATCGAGAGGAGGACCAGTACTGTAACTTTGTCAACTTTGTTTCTGTAGATGACAGTTAATAGTTAACATTAGAAAGAAGCTTTCTTTTGTGAAATGGAGACCTGTGACCCATGGGTAAGTTATCGTAGCGGGGATGACTATAGACATATGGACAAGCAGAAATCCTGCGGGCAATCTATGAACACAATGAACCTTGTTGGATTATGATATTGCTGACAACAAGAACATCCTTGATTTCGATTATGAAGATAAAATTTGCGATATTTAGATCAAATACTGACGACTTTAGCATAGTTTTACCGGTCTAGATAATGGGTTATCTATTGGACTCCGGCAAGTAATGGCAGCCGGTTCCGTTCAAGTCGTTTCAAAATCAAGCCCCAGTAAAACTACAATCTTTTTAGTAGTTAGAAGAAGTTGGACCTACCCATACATAGTTTGATGTTATCGTTGGTGAAATGTGCTTCGACTTAAGCAATTATTACAGCGGTAAAATCATATCGTTGCCAAACTGTTAATAAGCGTTCGATTAAGAAGGCAATGGGGCTTATCGTTCTACAGTTGTGTGATGCCAAGCTAAAAATATTACTGTATGTGGTAACAAGGAAGATGCATAGAGCGTTATCTAGGGTAGCTCAACTGCTAATTTGGCTAGACAGCAGCATCTTCGTGTTATTTTAGATAGACGCCACAATGGTTTGCGGTATGGCGGCTATCAGTTAAACTATTGACCAACCAGAAGATCACAGCGCTTAAATTGCAGTTTATGGACCGGCTGTCAGAAGGATGATTAAATCGATAATGCAAGGCGATATAATATAACGGTTTTAATGGAACAAAATTAGTTAGTTAATATAACATTTTTAACAGCTGTACAGTATCTGGTAGATCTAGGACAATGAAATCCTATACCTGTATTAGTAAAGCTATAGACTAAAAACAAGATGGGCCATTATTTTAGTCAATCTAAATGATTAATCCCTTAATTCACTCTGGCAGTTCCTGTGACATACCTATAGTTGCTTGGGTGTAAGGTAGGATGAACCAATCTGAAAATGACCTATGCAGCTTGCTGACAAAGTGCATCAAATTACGTAATTGAGGAGACAATTAAAGTATTTTTTGCTGACACCCTCCCAGCCAATTCTAGATTGTCCCAGATAAGCTGTTACTTTTATAATTATAGTGTGTCTTAGTATTATAATAGAAATAGTCATACTATATTATATAGATCAATGAGCTGATATCATGTTGACAAGGGTCCCAAGTGAAATGCTTTTCATTCTATAATGTCTCCAGAAATTTCTAATATAAAACTTAAATTTGTGGAATATGCACCGATCCAAACTGTTTAAGTTATAGAGATAATATAACCGCTTGACATCTGGTATTTGTCAACCCCACATTGGCGTGTGGAGAAAGAGGAGTTCACCTCAGAACTTAGGTTTGTGAATACTAAAGAACCCATGTGGTAAAGATAACCCAATGATGTCTACGAAGCACTTTCCTCACTTCAATTGGTCAGATAACGGTTTATTATCTTTATTGGAGATTTGCGATCTCAAAATCTATCATATCTGACACTGTCATGTAAAATGGAAATATGTATATGCATCATTAATGTATTTACGGTTCCAGGTTCCGAGCAGATGACACGGTACAGACTACAGTAGTTACAGTAGTTACATTAATGTTCTCTAATGGAGCTAAAACTTCCTTTTCAGTACTTTACATATAGCTACGATCTCATATTAACTTAATCTTCATCAATTAGGGCTATAAAACGGAACAAATTTATAGTAACTTAACTTTACCAATTCGTTTTGTTATGTAATAAATGGACGGGGTAAGGTTAACCTTAATTTATCAGCCTTTCAAAAGTTTCTTATAAGAATATCCTGCGATTTGACCAACGTATCATATATCCTCATGTTGAGGGGTTCAAAATTTACAAAGTCTATTAGGTTCTAGGATCCTATTAGATCACTCATTTCAAAACCTAAATCGCTGTGATTGATAATATTTAGCAAAATATATCAGTCTTGAGTCGTTCAGCGTCCTCTTATATATTAGTGTAATAGGAGTGTCATGTTATGAGAAATCCTATTAACCAGACAAATATCCTTTTATACGCATATTGAGTGCCTGCACAAACCAACCTTAATAAAATACTACCAGTATGTGCTTGGATTGCCAGTGAACTTCTATCAGTCACTACTAAGCGAGTGGTGTCGAGCGGTCATAACAGACACAGGATCACTAGGAATTCTATAGCATTTTATTGCCTTCGATTCCATTGGTCCCTGACGCGCAACAATGACGTTAGACAATGACCAAGTATTAGCAAGCAATGACAATGATTTAGCTACCAAACTTGATAGTGATGAAAATGCAATTGATGGAGAAGTCTTCTATGAGGAGGATGAAGATGATAAATTTCAAGAGAATGAAATTAGTCTGCCGGAGGAATCAAATGGCAATGATGGTGAATCATTAGCACTCCCAGAAAATTTCAGCATGGTTGTGGGACATATTTATAGAAGTTCATTCCCGAGACCAGAACATTTTCCATTTCTCAAGAAATTGAACCTCAAGAGCGTTTTGGTATTAATTCCAGAACCTTATCCCGAAGAGAATACTAAATTTTTACAAGAGAATGGGATCCAATTCTTCCAAGTGGGAATGTCTGGTAATAAAGAACCATTCGTGAATGTATCACATGCCACTATTACAGCAGCTTTAGAGATTGCAGTAAATCCCAAGAACCACCCTCTTTTAATACATTGTAATCGAGGTAAACATCGTACAGGCTGTTTAGTAGGCTGTATTCGAAGACTACAAGATTGGTCATTAACCATGATTTTCGATGAATATCGGCGGTTTGCTTTTCCTAAAGCGCGTCAGCTTGATCAACAGTTAATAGAACTTTATGACGATAATGAGATATATCAAGAAGCTGTTAGCAATAGCTGGCTACCGTTACAGTGGTGCTGAAGCTGAATCGGTATGATGCAATTTGTGTTATCTATATACAGTATATATATATTTATTTATATATAATATTTATTCGTTTCTTTCTTTACAAGTTACAAGTTCCAGGATGATTTGGTGCCAAGCAATATTTACATCTATTTCCTGGACCACCAGCTTTAGTCGTTTGTTCTTTTTGGATTTCATCTAGAAAGCTACACACATCATCAATGGTTGCATGTGGCTGCTTCTCAGTATATTCAAAAATAGCCTTGGTAACATAAGGAAAAACTCGCAATAGCCAGAACAATGTCGTACCCAACGGAGCTGGTTCTAGGTTACAGACAATTTGGCTGAATTTGGAAATATTCTCAGAGTTCAACGCTTGAGATTTTGGATAATCACTAGACATTTCAGAGAGCTTATTATAAAGAATGAAATCTCTTCTGATAGGATTGTCTAAACTTTCCAAAAGCTTCTTCACTTCAGTCCAAGTTCGATACTTTGATCTCGACCTGGATTTGGCTCCACGATTGGGATCAGGCTCCCTTTGGACTTGCTCCAGCCTTTTCTGCGCATATCCATCTAGCAAATGTTTGCAAATAAAAGGCTCAATCGATCTTGCAGTCAAATTGAATGTTTTCAAGAATGCTTCAACTCTCGATACCCATAAAGGGAATGACTGACTGGGATCACCACTATATCTAGGGACTTTCTTCAGCAGTTCTAAAGTATCAGATTCTAATTTCTTATTTGCTGGCACTATTGGCAATTTGATATCACGATTCGATGGATTATCCTTAGCACGGTTATTACCTCTAGTAGTTGCCATCATCTGGGAGAACTCATTTAATATTAAACTGACACTAACACTCTCAACACTAGCCACATATGGCTTCTTCAACAGACCTTCTAACCCCACTCTCATAGTTTGAGGCATTTCATACGAATCAAGCACTTGTGAAATATCAATAGAAGTAGCGAGCGACGTATCTTTTTGAAGCATTTGACTAAGACTAATGATCTTCTTTTTACGATTGATACCTTCAACTCCGCTAGACACTGCTACCAAGAACCAGCTGAAAATTTCTGTACATGCATTATTTACTCTTGAAATATCAACATAGATACCTTGTCTTTGAAGCGATCGTTGTATTTCATCTGCGTTATATCCTAGATCTCCTGAGCTTGTAGAGCTCATTTCGAAGATGAACTGAAATCCAGCGAGTTAACTCAGTTAAGGCAAAAATAAGCAGCGAAAGCCCCACGCTGCCTGAGCTGGCGATTCTATTAACTGTGAGTAGGGTTCTCCTGCGTCATCGACTGCTCTAGCTAGCTATTAACAGTTACTGTATTTTATCAGATGACTATAATATAACTAAGAATGAATCTTATTGTAGATTAGTCATAAAGAGTTAATTAGTGTACTCGTAAAATTTTGTTTAACTTTTCTTTAGCTGTGTTGTCATATTTGGAAGGTAAGGCCCAGAGATTAGTTTAACCGATAGGAATTCCGCTCCTATGCAAAGCACCGTGGGCATCATCTAAATTTAGTTTCAGCTCATAATATTAGTTATATTTATTGGGAATTCCATATAACAAATAAGAACATAACATGATTGCCGCTGAATTATTATTTGGTTGTAATCCAATTGGTGTAATTACCGTAACTGTTACAACTTTATGAGATAGTTTGTCTCCTGACAGTGCAGTGAATCGACTGCTATCTATGAAAAGTTGCATGTTCGGGGCTCGTAGGCCAATCATTTTAGCTACTGATAAGATAACAACGTTGATCAATGAAATTCAGGCAACGACAAATATGAAATATAATACTTGGAGCACAGTTTCTGATGCTGATACTCACTTAATCAGTAGCTAACCATTGCAAGATATTTTTATTGAGTTTTTCACCGAAGTCCCGCAAATCAAAGACTCATCGATAATGCTTCTCGGCTTCTGACCACAGTTTGGCCGATAGATTAAGCGGACTCTCGAAACTTGACAAACTAACCAATTTGGTATGTGGTTAACCCAACTCTACTAGTGTATCTAAGCTTTTGTTATCAGTTTTATGCCTTGATTAATTTTTTAAAGTTAATAATAATAATATGCCACAGTTCCGTCCACACCCAGTGTAGACTGATTCTAACAATAACTATAGTAACTTAACTGTAATAACTAAGTTGAATATTCGACCCTATCTACATGGTATATATCCAAAAACCTAAAAACAACAAAAACAATTTATCTCCCTTTTTAAAAACACTAATCTATCTGTATAATTTAATGTTATTCTAATATTGGTCTAATAAAATGTTTTACCTGCTCAAGAAGTAATATCCTTGACTACCAAATGAATTCCGCACCTCTCGGCGCTACTTATTCCTAATATGGACATACCCCAATATACCTTCCACTGTACTTAGTTGGGTGGGAAAAACCTACCAAGGTTAACATTTAGATTAAACCACTTACAATGCGCTGATATCCGCTCGCAACTGATTTCCTAAAAAGGTAAAACATTTAGTAGTTGGTTGAAATAGTCGATGATAGTGATATCTCCGAATAGTATAAAAGGCCCTGCCAATTCCACATGGTCGCAGGATTATTTATTTAGCATCAAGAACAAAATCTTAGAGAATATACACAAATAAAAATGGTTCACCCATTAGATCAATTGACTCGTGCTGAGTTAGCGATTGCTGTTAAGGCTCTTAAGGCTCAACATCCTGGAAAGCTCATTCACATCAAAAATCTTCAAAATGAGGAGCCTCCCAAGGCTTTAATGATTCCCTACCTTGAAGCTGAAAAGGCTGGAAGACCTATCTCTCCTCCTCCTAGAGTTGCTTATGGTTACTACTATGTTATGCAAGACAGATACGCAGAGGAAGTCTGGATCGACATTGCTACTTCGAAGGTCCTTAAGACCAAGGCTTTCCCCAAGGGAGAGCACCCTCCTATTGATTTCTTTGAAGCCAATGAGCTCGAACCCACCATTAAGACCGAACCCATTATTCTTGATGCTTTGAAGAAATGTGGTATTACTGGTGCCGCTCTTGATACCATCAGTTGTGATGGTTGGATGTACGGTTGTGATCAAGAAGAAGACCTCCCTAGATATCTCATGTTCTTAGTTTATGCCAGAGACCCAAAGACTAACCACCCTGAATCTAATATTTATGCATTCCCCTTACCATTTGTTCCTGTATTTGATGTTTTAGAAAGAAAGTTTGAGAGAGTTGATTGGGTCGCTACTGGTGGTGATGATGATGATCTCCAGGCTATTAACTACAACACTAGAACTGAGGGCAAGAACGTTCTTGATGCTTGCGCTGCTAACGAGTACTACCCCGAGCTCCAAGAGACCATGCGAACTGATCTCAAGCCTTACAATGTCCTTCAACCTGAGGGCCCTTCTTTCACTGTTGAACAAGATACTTTGGTCAAGTGGCAGAAGTGGAGATTCAGAGTTGGATTCAACCCTAGAGAAGGTATGGTTTTACATGATGTCGATTATGACGGACGTCACACTTTCTACAGATTGTCCATGTCTGAAATGGCTGTTCCTTACGGTGATCCCAGACCCCCTCTCCACAGAAAGATGGCTTTCGACTTCGGCGACTGTGGTGGAGGACGATGTGCCAATGAATTAGTTCTTGGTTGTGACTGTCTTGGTACCATCAAGTACTTTGACGGTCACATTGTCGATCCTTCTGGTAATGTTACCACTAAGAAGAGTGTCATCTGTATGCATGAGCAGGATGATGGTATCTTGTGGAAGCACACCAACTACAGAACTGACAATCCTGCTATTGTCAGAAGAAGAATATTGGTTATTCAAACTATCTTGACTGTTGGTAACTATGAGTACATCTTTGCTTGGCACCTTGACCAAGCTGCTAACATCACTATGGAGATCAGAGCAACTGGTATCGTTTCTACTCAATACATTGATGCTGGTAAGAAGAACAAGTATGGTACCATTGTTTCTCCCAGTGTTTTGGCTACCTCCCATCAACATATCTTTAGTATGCGTATTGATCCTGCCATCGATGGTTACAAGAACTCTATCTCTGTTCAAGAGACTGTTCTCAGTCCTCCTGGTGAGAATAACCCCAAGGGCACTGGTTTCTATAATCAGAAATACTATGTTGACAAGTCTTCTGCTTTTGATGCTAAAATTGAGAACAACAGATACATCAAGATTGTTAACGAAAGCAAACTTAACCCTATCTCTGGAAACCCTGTTGGTTATAAATTAGCTGCTGCTCCTACTGCTTTGTTGATGGCTCCTCCTGGTACTGTTGCTAGATCTAGAGCTGCCTTCGCTACTCACCACTTTTGGGTCACCAAGTACAAGGATCAAGAGTTTTACGCTGGTGGTGTCTGGACCAACCAATCTAGTAAAGAAAGAGGTGGTGTCCAAGATGCTATTGAGAGAAATGAAAGTGTAAGAAATGAGGATATTGTCTTGTGGCACTCTTTTGGTTTGACCCACCATCCCAGAGTCGAAGATTTCCCTGTCATGCCTGCTGAGATTCTCAAGGTTTCCTTACACCCCAATGATTTCTTCACTAAGAACCCTGCTTTGGATGTTCCTCCAAGTACACAACAATTCAACAGATCTGTTGAAGTCATGCAAACTAGATGTTGTCATAGAATTTAAACTATTATGTATTAGTGTTTTTTTTAAAAAAAGTGGGTTGGATTTAATATTATTTGTTTTTTGTATCATCTAAAGTCCGATTAATACGATGTCAACAAATTTCTACAAACTGCTCCACGGATTTAACTAAATCCCGATAAGTAGTAATAGTTTATTAATATTAATTAATAATTAATGATTAACTTATGAACTCACTCTAAATAAATTACCTTTTGTAGGGTGTATAATGGTGATTAGCATCCGTGTGACGGTGTGACGTCCGTGTCATAGGTGAAGCTCCTCCTCGTATGGCTGTCGGTTTTAAGAATTATTTACTGATGGGGTAATTCTGAGAAATGTCACTGCTTAGGCGAAGAAGAACTTAAATATTACCTCCGAAAATGGATTTTCTAAATCCTATTGCGAGGTTAGTTGCAAATATCAGTAGAAGCTTTGTAAATAAGGAGGTACGGGCCAGTTGTGGTTCAAAAATATAAATAGGGAGTAAAGTTCTGATTGAAAATTACCATTGTAACCATTAACAATAAACTGATAACCATGTCTAAACCTTACACCCGTGAAACTAAATGCGACGATATCGCTGAGAAATTTAAAATCAACATTTCTGGGAAAGTTGTCTTCTTTACTGGATGTAGTTGGGGAGGACTTGGAGCTGAAAGTGCTCGAGTCATTTCTAAGTATTCCAAAGTTACCATTTTGTGGGTAGAAACCAAGAAGCTTTAGATAATACTGCCAAAAATATTAAGGAAGAGATTCCTAATGCTGATATCAAGACATTGGTTATTGATTTAGCATCTCAAGCTTCCGTGCGAGAAGCAGCAAAAGAAGTCAATAGCTATCCATTTCCTATTGATGTCTTAATTAACAATGCTGCAATTATGGCCACTGCATATGGAAAGACAGTTGATGGCATTGAGCAACAATTCGCAACTAGTCACCTTGGCCCTTTTGTATTGACTAATTTGATCTTGGAAAAGATCCTCCAGTCTAAGGATCCAAAGATAGTTAATGTTTCCAGTTTTGGCCACAAGTACTGCCCTGTTCTTTTTGATAATTTGGGGTTTTCTGGAGGTGAGAAATACGTTCCATTTTGGGGTTATGGACAATCAAAGACTGCTAATATTTTGTTTACCTTGGAATTGCACAACCGTTATAGCTCTCGTGGTTTGCACACTTTCAGTCTGCACCCAGGCCATATTCATGGTACTAAACTTGCCGGTCATCTTGATATTCCAGCCATTATAGCTAATCCTTCTAAGTCTTATTATGGAGAAATTATGCTTGAAAAGTACAAAGATGTCATTGCTGCCCATAAGGATATTAACCAAGGTATTGCACCAATTCTAATTGCGGAATTTGACCCTGAATCTGAACAATATTCTGGCAAATTTATGTTTGATGCTTGCCAATTTGAGCCTAAAGAAGCTGCTCCTTATGCTCTTGATGAGCAAATGTTAAGAAACTTTGGAGTGTTAGTGAAGAGCTGGTAGGAACTAAATTTTAAGGTAGTCCTTGAAAGTACAGATTCAGAATATATAATCACTTAGTATTTTATAATATAATTAAAATGATTATTACTTTTTTATATTACAGAGAATAGTCTTGATGGTAGAATGTTTTGAAAATATATAGCAATTATTAAACTATTATCGAGTCTAGCACATCCAACATATAGTAAATCGAACCACTATCATAGATATCTTACAATCCTAAGGCTACATTACTAAATAATTTTTAAAATAAAATCAAATAAAATATCACATAAAATATAATATTGGTTTTATCATTTTAACGCGTTTGTCATAGATAGCTAGATAGCTGGATAATCGTTACACATAGTAAGGTGGTTATGGCACGGGTAAGGGTTGTTGTGAAAATTCCACAAAGATGATGAATTTTCAAAATGGTTGACCAGCATACGTTTCAGACGTTTGATTTAACATATTAAAAGACCATCATGGCTGATACACAGCTGAATTATATGATAGTAGATGGTGTCCTTGGAGACTACATCCAAGAAATCTCTGCTTATATCGATAAGTTGGAACCTGCTACCAGCGAGGAGGCTAGCTTTGAGACTTACACCAACGGATTGATTGCTGAAAATACCGAGGAGAACCAATCTAAGACTTTCTTGGCCATTGCTGAGAAGAGTTCTATTTTATCAAAGGCTCCTGAGAAGGAATTTGAGCCTGCTTACAACTCTGTTTTACACATTTTAACCTTTTCTCCTAACTTGACAGAGTTATTACCCATTGTCTTAAAGAACTTGACCACCAATGTCCCATCGACCAACTCTGGATCATTACAAGTCCTTTCTGTTTTGGCCAATTTATTCAATATTTTACCTGCTAGCTCTCCTTTGAGATACAACGTTTTCGATTCTATTTTGTCATTTGCTGATTCTACCAACAACATTCACTTATTAATTAGTCAATTAAAGCAACTTCCTCAATGGCTAAAGGACTGGAATGTTAGTGAAGAACAGAAAGCTGCTATCTTTTCCAAGGTCAGCAGTATCCTCAGTTCTTCTAATGACTCTGAGGTCTCTTACAAATACCTTGTTCAAGCTGTATCTGCCCTAGGTGCTGGTGCCGTAGAGTCAGGACTTGCCCAAAAGTTGGCCGTTACAGCTTTGGAATCTGAATTTGTTTATGATTTTGATGATGTATTTGCCCTTGAAGCTATTCAAAAGTTGGGTCAAGATAATGGATTATACAAATTGTTGACTATTGTATCTAATGGAGACTACAAGGCCTTGAGTGGTTTTGCCAAGGCTAGCGCTTCTGAGATCTCTGAATGGGAAACTTTGGAAAGAAAGACCAAGGTTATTGGTCTTACTTCTGTTATTGCTAAGTCTACAAAGCAAACTATTACATACAAGGAATTGGCTACTGCCATTGAGATTCCCGATGAAGAAGTTGAATTATGGGTTATTGATGCTATTAGGGCCGGTTTGGTTGAGGGCCGATTGAGTCAAATCGATCAAGAGTTTGATATCCACAGAGCTGTTTCTGTTGGCCAATTTGGTCCTGAGCAATGGCAAGAAATCCAAACTCGTCTCGACACCTGGAAGTCTACTCTTAAGGATGTTTTGGACGTTGTTAGAAACGCCAGAGAGAATGCTCAAAAGGAGAATGTTGGTCGATACAAGGTTGCTGCATGAATTAACTTAATCGCCATATTAGACTTGGTATGAATCAAAAGTATATATATATATGTGTATTTGTGTATCTACATAGATAATTAAACGATAATGTCATTAAATTTAGTTACTGATATTCTAACAAACCGAATATCTAACTCTATTTTAATTATATTGTATTTTGTAAAAGACTATCTAGCTCTAGCTAATTAATACAACCCAAATAGACAAAGATTAAAGCACCTTAACAGATTAGGAACAATATTGTTTATCTCAGTGAATTGGACTTATTAGACATATTCACCTGAGTGTTCTGTTATGTTACATATTATAGTGCGTATAATGTACGGCTGGAGTTACATAAGGTAATTAACTGTTAACTTAACCGTCATACAGTTAGCTGTAAGATTGTCTTAATGAGTATATCCACACAGCCGCTCCTATCTTTAAAAACACCGTCACATTTAATTCCTATTTAGGAAATATGTTTCATTCAGTCACAGTATATTGTGGACTGAAATTTTCATTTGCAGGAGACGAGTGCAAACCCTTATTCAGCTAAAAGTTTGGCGCCCTTAAACAACTTTTACGTTCGACATCTTCGCAAGTTCGACAACTTCTAAAAAACAACAAAAAAATGTCTCACCGTAAGTACGAAGAACCCAGACACGGTTCCCTTGGATTCCTTCCCAGAAAGAGAGCTGCTCGTCACCAAGGAAAGGTTAAGTCTTTCCCTAAGGATGACAAGAGTAAGCCCATCCACTTGACTGCCTTCCTTGGTTACAAGGCTGGTATGACCACCACCGTCAGAGACCTCGACAGAAGAGGTTCCAAGATGGACAAGAGAGAGATTGTTGAGGCCGTCACTGTCGTCGACACTCCTCCTTTGGTCGTTGTTGGTGTTGTTGGTTACGTCGAGACTCCTCGTGGTCTCCGATCTCTCACCACCGTTTGGGCTGAGCACCTCTCTGATGAAGTCAAGAGAAGATTCTACAAGAACTGGTACAAGTCTAAGAAGAAGGCTTTCACCAAGTACGCCAAGAAGTACGCTGAGGGTTCCAAGACCATTGCTCAAGAGCTCGAGAGAATCAACAAGTACGCTACTGTTGTCAGAGTCCTTGCCCACACTCAAATCAGAAAGACTCCTCTTGGTCAAAAGAAGGCTCACCTTGCTGAGATCCAAATCAACGGTGGTTCTATCGCTGATAAGGTCCAATGGGCTCAAGAGCACTTCGAGAAGACCATTGATGTTGCCTCCGTCTTCGAGCAAGATGAGGTTGTCGATGTCATTGCCGTCACCAAGGGTCACGGTTATGAGGGTGTTACCGCCAGATGGGGTACCAAGAAGCTCCCCAGAAAGACTCACAGAGGTCTCAGAAAGGTTGCTTGTATTGGTGCTTGGCATCCATCCCACGTCCAATGGACTGTTGCCAGAGCTGGTCAAGACGGTTACCACCACAGAACCTCCATCAACCACAAGATCTACAGAGTTGGTAAGGCCGAGGATAAGGCCAGTGGTGCCACCGAATTCGACAGAACTGAGAAGACCATCACTCCTATGGGTGGTTTCGTCAGATATGGTGAGATTAACAACGATTTCCTTATCATCAAGGGTTCCATTCCTGGTGTTAAGAAGAGAGTTGTCACCATCAGAAAGTCTCTTAAGGTCCACACTTCCAGAAAGGCTCTTGAGAAGGTTGAGCTCAAATGGATTGATACTGCTTCTAAGTTCGGTAAGGGTAGATTCCAAACCCCTGCTGAGAAGCATGCTTTCATGGGTACCCTCAAGAAGGACCTTTAAGTGTATTAAACTAAATTGACACACTAAAAAAAATTTGGGTCTTCTAAAAATAAAAAAACTCTGTTTATATTATGTATTAATTCAAATGAATGCACTTAAAAATAATTTGCCTCAGAATAATTCGTAGACTCCGCTTTTAAAGGTAAGAATATGCAAAAATGCTTATAGAATGTATCACTTTGTTAGAAGGAAATAATACATACTGGAACTGCTACTTCAGTTAAGTTATTTCAATTGCTGAGTTCTACTTTATAAGTAATCCAAGATCTGTCATTAAGCATCACCTCTCAAAAGTAAACTAGGTGACTATTAACTTAACTTACAGTAACTAATTACATATCATTAGGCTCAGCCTAAGATACGGTTAAATTAACTCAAGCAGCTAAGTCATTTAACCAATCTTTCCTTTCTTATTTGAATTAATATATCTGTTAATTCTAGCCTTCTATCTAGATTTACATATATTGCCATATTTGGTCATAGCCACCCAAGATACAACATATTGAAGATCATCGGATAGCCACACTGGGATGGCTAATTCAAACGTGTTGTGTGGCTAACCTAGTTTTGTGACGTCACAGCCAAGAAACCCGATTAGATCAATTGTAGATTAAAATTAGTATATAAATAGAGTTAGTCGCTATCAAAAAAAAAAAAAAAAAAAAAAATACGCGAATTCACCGACCAGTCTAACCAAACAAAAAATGTCTATTATATTTCTGGCAACTCACCCGAGATCAATGTCAACGGCTTTGGAGCGAAGCTTCATGACTAGAAGAGATTTAGAATGTATGCATGAACCATTTGGAGACCCATTCTATTTTGGCCCTGAAAGATTATCAGATCGCTTTAATGATGCTCAAAGAGAAAAATCTCAGTTCATTAATTCTACTTATACTGGTGTCGTAGATGAGCTGGTCGAAAAACAACAGCAGCTGGCAGCCGAGTCGAGACGGCTGTTCGTTAAAGACATGGCCCAGTACCTTATGCCAGATAAGGGTGCCGCAAAGTTAGCGCCATCATTTGATAAGACTGAAAAGAGTTCTGTTGCAGTCATACCTGATTCTATTTTATTCAACAAGTTCAAATATGTTTTCTTAATAAGATCTCCACATTTATCTGTCCCATCATATTATAAATGCTGTCTTCCTCCGCAATCTGAAGTGACTGGATTTGATCATTTCCGACCAGAAGAAGCTGGATACCGAGAACTCCGCAAGCTGTATGATGCAGTCATGGCTATATCTTCAGACTCTAGTAAATCAATTTTAATAGTTGATGCAAGCGATCTTCGGTCAGATCCTGAGACTGTTATCATGAAGATTTGTGAGCATGTAGAACTTCCTTTTGATAAAACTATGCTGACTTGGGATGATGACAATGCGGAGGTATCAAAAAAGTTTGACAAATGGACTGGATGGCATGAAGATGTTTTGGGATCGACTGGTTTCAGGAAGTCACAAAAAAGTGAAGATGTATTTAAAATAGATTATGACACATGGCAAAAGCAGTGGGCGCAAAAATTTGATTATAAAGGTGTTGAGATTATTAAATCTACAGTAGAAGCCACATTGGACGACTACTTATACCTTCGTGAGCATAAATTGAACATTGATAGTGCTTTTTGAAACAAAATTAATTAAAAAAAAAGTTATTATATAAATAAATAAATACCTAAACAAAGAACTAGATCAGTATGCAGAAAATTGTCGCTCAAGCTCCAAGAAATCCATCATATCATGGAGATTCACAATCTCCTTTTTAAGGATGAAATTATCAATTTTCATTTCAATAGAGTCAGTATCCATAACTGAATCACTACAACTTAGTTGTACTTGGCTATTTTGGTTTAATTTAGAAGGGCTGTATTGAGGTCCCAAAATACTAGCCTGGTTCTTCATCAGAGTCTTGATATTTTTAATGCTTAATGGAGTCATTACTTTAGATGCTTTGGCTGGACTTAGTCCAACGTCCATAGGCTGTTGAATATCTACACTTGGAGCACTGTTTCCAAAGATAGATTCAACTTTATAACTATCATCCATTGAGACATCTTCAGATGATGTAATTGACTTAGATAGTCGATAATTTATTCTAGGAGTATTTTGGTCTCTGTTAGAGAGAACTCGTCGCTTAGTCGCATGTCGTTGTAAAGTTGCAGGAGTCGAAGGAGTTGAGAATTGTCTCTTCTTACTGATACGCCTACTAGGCGTATTGGGCTCCTCTGAATCTCTCTGAAAAGTTACTTGCTTTGAACTTTTAGATTGTGTATGGTTCTCTTTATCAGAAGTGCTTTCGGTAATGATAGTAATATCTGTGATAGTTATGTCAGCCTCTGCCTGGTAATGCCATTTGGAAGATTCAATATCTGCGTCGGTAATAGCCATATTATGACTTCTACTCAATCTAGATATATTTGAAATAGGAATGTTGGAAGATTCCATGGGTTGCACGGGTTCCACCACTTCCATGGCAGGAGATAGTGTTTTGTGAGGAAGTAATGATTCTTTTCTCCTTTTGAAGCACTCTGCTAGTGCTCTAGATAATCCTGGGGTAAAATCCGCGTTGACTCTGTTTCTTATAGGTTGGGTTGGTGCTGGAGTTGACAAATCTATAAGATAGTTCATTATCTAGTAAAAATCCGATTCCAAGATATTGTAATCAATAAATACTATGGAAAATCAACTTAGAATGTAAGCATTATAAGTAATCGTGGGTGCTATGAAGTGCCTAATTGGGCAACATCTAAACAAATATCCTAAAGGAAAACAATACGCCGCGTGGGGCGGCGACCCAAAACAGGCAACTATCAACTTGATGAACAATACAAGGATAATAAGAAATACATATATTTCAATATTTATGATACGCTAAATAGTAGAAAACCAGTTTTATTTGTTATTTGTTGGTTGTAAAATTAGTATTATTTGCATATCTGGAATATGGTTGTAACAAAGCAGCTAAACATCTTTCGAGATGATGTCGAGGTCTTACAAAAGAAACTTCAGACGATAGACATCAGCCAGGAAAAAGAGAACATTGCACCACCAAATTCACCAGCTGAATATCAGAGATTAAAAAAAGTTATACAAAAGGCATCATCTAGCCCCTTGGGATTACCTAGACGGATGCCTTTGCAAGATAAGTTAGAAAGCTCCCGGTCAAAAGACGACTTGAAGGGATCAAGTCCTTATATTGTATTAACAGTGAGTGGTTTTACATTATGTAAAAGGTTTGAAATCGGTTCTAACATACTCTAGTCACAATTGGCTCCTTTAAATGATAATCTGGAAAACCAGGAAAATCAGCATCAAATTACCAATGGATCAAGTCAAAAATCTGATAAACCGGCTTCGTCTACTACAAGAGCTGGTCCATTAACGAGTTTCTCTAAAGCTTCAAATGAGAAATTAAACACAACTTTAGGAAGTAATAGAAGGGTTGAATTGAGTCAACCTCTCTCTGGAAGACGGGGACTGTATTCAAAGGAGTCCCAACAACCTGTACTCTTACATCGCAGAGCCGATAGAACCAACATTATCACATCATCGACTGCTTCCCGACGTGCATTTGGTACTGTATCTCAAGGAGAATCCAATGAAAGACCTCAAAGGAAACTTGTACTCATGCGATAACAATCGTCAAAAACGACTGTTTGTTATTTTATTCTACATTATATATTTATGATACCCGCATTTAATTCCGTATTCGGTCATAGATTAATTTTAATTATTATTCTTTTAACTGTAGCTCATTCAGGTTTTTCGTAAATATAATCACATATTGTGTGATACAATAAATATTTCTGACAAAAGTCGAATAGTGGACGAAAACCACCGTGTGAAATGAATTCGATCCTGAGCTTCTGATTTCAGAGCTCTAATAATAATTTACTCAGGTTCATCTTCATCACCATCCAGTATCTTTTTCTCGAGCTCGTCTTCTTCCCCAGTGGACTTTGAATTGGCTGCTTTCATCCTTGATGTTAAGAATGCATTGATGTCATTCTGCATTGCTATGACTTGGTTTCGCAAGTTACCTAGCTTTGAGTCGCTTGAAGCTTGGGGTGCATTTCTATCCGTCTCTAATACTATGTATTCATATCCTGTAGTTTCGAATGATGTAGTCAAATCGGGTGATTGATATTCTGCTTTCATTGTTTTGAATATTAAAAATAGTAATGTAGCTCTTAATCAAATTTGATTCTCCTGTAGTTCTCTATCAAACTGTGAGCCATCTTATGTGGGGCGTTAAAGCCGAGTCATTTCCTATCCTCGCGGAGACCCACCTAATCAACCTTAAATCTAACTGACCCTGTAGTTAGAATTCATTATAAGCTCTGATTCTGATATCAGATAGTAATTAATTGTTGAATTATAAAATACTATTTTATTAGCTGTTATTGTGGTAACAATAAGTAGCAAAATATTAGAATTTTGAGATTCTAGCCATAAATATCGGAATTTCTCCAAAGAGGTTAACTGAGATTATATGAATGTGAATTAATCTGTGCATATAAAAGTTATTAATAAACCTATAGGTTATAGTAATATCAGGCAATAAGCCAATAAAATGGGTTCAAATCGATGCCAAAAATGCAATCATCTACCAAGCAATTATATTTGGCATATTTTATAATATACCAATAGTTTCTACTTAGAATCATTGCTTGAATATGAGACATCTTAGTGTTACCTTGGTACGTTACTAACTAAAATTGGGCAAGACTTACATCATCTACAGGAGTAGCAGCTCAATTTCATATTAATCTCACATTATCTACCACTTAGAAAATTTACACTATTCATATAATAAACATTTTCTGGCATAGCCATAAATCACGAAAGAAGATACTAGCTGGCTTTTAATAAATGTGTTGTTAAGGATCTCTCAAATCTCATTTCGCGCCATTTTAAAAACTATCAATCCGGCTTATCAGGCTTACGACCAATTACATATATATAATGAGGGTGAAGATTTGAATCTAGAAGATCATCATATTCTATTTAAGAAGATTAATCGTCAAGTTATTTTCATCGTTCTGCTTTTCAAGAAGACTTATGAACAACGAAACTTTCTGGGTTTGGCTAAAATTCAATATACTGTACCTCATAAAACCAGCAAAAGGAACAGGAGACAAGTGATAACAGTGCGTCATTAATTTTAAGGGCCCAATTATTCCTTACTTACTGTGCTGTGATACAGTGAGACTGTATCACTAATTGTTCATATTAACCATCTTCCGAAATCACGGCCAAATTCACAACTATTCAGGTCAAGGATGAAAAATTTCACGAACTACTTATTACGAGCATTCAAATTACCCGCTATAAATACAATTATGTATACATATCTACCCCTTGTACAAAAGGAAGATTTCGGATTAACCCAGTTACCGATTTGCTTAAATGCATGCATTTGGAAAACGTTAACTGTGGTTAGTAAGACTTATCTCATTAAAGCAGTAACAACCGCGTTGATTTCCGTCATCGTACCAAGGCCTATATATAGTGAGCATTTCCTCATTGTTATTTTATAAAAATATAATGGATATAGTGCAGTATTACTCAGACAGTATGAGCTAAGTGTCCAAAAGATGATCAAAAGTAGCAAACTGATTCTATAGATCGAATGAACGGCCTATTCATCTGGAACAGTTTCCAAGATAAGTAGTAGCACTCAATATTTTATAGGTTATTGTCAAATATATCTACGTAATAGCCGTTCATAAATGTTTCTGGATTCAATCTACCTCTTGAAGCACGTTCAATCTATGTCTCCAATTAAACTTACTAACAAAAAACCTTAACATCAGGAAGTAGTCTCTACTATTTTCCATAGCAATAATCGTATACGTTATTACTAAACTTGTGATAAATTGAATCACTAATTTACAGACTCTGACTATGAATTATCTTAGCTATCAGACGACCACTTAACATCTTTAAGATCTTCAACAGACCCGCTTCCTCCGAATCGACCTTGACTATCGTCTCTATCACCAACAGTCTCTGGTCGCCACCTCCATTTCATATATTTTTCCATCGAAAGACCCTCCATGGCCCCATGTTGAACTACTGAACTAATATATTTACCAATAATTGGCATAAATTTAAACCCATGTCCTGAATCGCCTGTGCCCAATACCAGACCTTCAATTGTAGGATGATCACCAATCAAAAAGTTTCTATCAGGAGTATCGGTACACCAACAAATTCTTTTCAAAGTAAATTCTCGATTTGAAAATTTTGGAATAGTTTCATGGAACAGGCTCCGAATTGCATCTTCACAAGCTTTAGGAATGTCTTGTTTTGCTGTAGGATATGAAATACCATTGCTAGCAAAATTGGTATAGCCAGGAAATTCATTGCATATTTTAATTTCGTTATCAACAGTGGGTTCAAAGAAAAAACCTTTCTCCATATTTAACAATACAGGCATATTTTTCAAATTTCTGGCTTCTTCATCTGTCAATTTAATATGAGCTAGAGTCCAACATTTAGCCAACAGTTGATTTTCGAAGTCCATTAGCTGCACTGAACCAGCTCCAGCGCAAATAACCGTTTTTCGAGCAAATAAATGATTACCATCTACCAATTCAACTCCTTCTATTTTATTATTATTAATAACTAGTCTTTTGACAGAAGCTGTAACAAACTTGACACCACTGCGCTTACATTCTACCGAAGCTGACTGTAATGCTTCAGCAGCATGGGCCCATCCACATCCCTTTTCTTGAAAATAGCCTTTCCAATCCTTCATTTCTCCATTAAGCTCATGGATTATTTGTGTGAACTCTTCTCGTGTATTGAGTTTTCTCATAGGTTCTAGGTTCTTCTCCAATCGGATTTTCTGAATTTCTTCAAGTTCCTTCAACGGTGTCTCTGCAGAGGAACAATACAAAATACCCGTTTCATGATAGCAATGTTTAAAAACATAATCAGATTCCCATAGCTTAACAGCTTCTTCTGCTAACTGGCTGTGAAAAACATCAGGATATGATGATTGGATGATTTTATTGACATCGTTGGCAGCAGAAATGGGAGAAGGAACACTAAATTGGTCTACAAGAGTGATATCTGTAAATCCGTCTCTAGATAACCACAAAGCTGTTGATATACCAAAAGTACCAGATCCAATAATAAGGACCGGTTCACTTTTCCCTAATTTACTCATTTGGATTGTTTAAAGGATGGACCTGATAACTGGATTGGATACGTACAAAAGTTCTTATATTTCTAATCCTCCAAGTAATATCTCAAACGGCAAAACACGGACAGAAACATTCTGAGTCATACGACAATCTCAGACAGTTTCGAATTCAATTCGAGTAATACGGATAAATTGGAATGTTGTGATTAGACTTGGAAACAGCCTGCAGTTTAACAGCTTTTTACACGTATCTGAAACGGCTAAAATTGCCGATGAAGTATTGCCGATACACTGATTATGAATCACTCAAATAGATCAACCTAGAAATTACTTATATCGGCCTAATTATCGAGATTCTTTTGCATTAGATATTAAATCTGTCAACTTAAGCGTAGTGGGGTATCAAAATGTGTAAGATAGGCCCAAATTACATTTTAGCTTCGCGCAAATAGCCTATTCAGCAGATACGATTTGGGTACTCTAGTAATAAAGGCCGATATTCCTTATCAGACTTGATCAAAAATTATAAATTATTTTTGCATAAGATACGGTTATGGTCTATATAACCGAGCTGAACAGCGGGGATAAATGTAGCATATAAGACGGTACATTGATGGGATGATGATGAAAATTGACAAAAAAAAAAAAAAAATGAGCCCACCTGAAAACACAGTCTTTTATGACGATGGTAATAATGAAAAATTTAAGGTTGATTTCGATGTAGAGGGGCCTGAACATGGTGAGATTTTTAGCGCCGAAGATGAATCACCTTCTATGGAGGTACGAGCAGTAGTCCATTCTCATGATGATCATACACTTCCAGTGAACACATTTGGTGCATGGATATTAGGCATCATAGCTACAATACTAGGCTCTGGTGTAAACCAATTCTTCTCAATGAGATATCCTAGTGTCACAATAAACTCATTAGTATGCCAACTCATTGCTTATCCAGCAGGTGTATTTTTAGCCAAAACGTTGCCAACAAGGTCAATGGTGATAAAGACAGAAAATAAAGGATTGAAATGGTTGAATGGTAAATGGAGTTTGAATCCGGATAGAAATTTTAACCGTAAAGAACATACATTAATCACGATAATGGCCAATATCTCATTTACTTCTGCTTGGGCAACTGATGTTATCCAAGCCCAAGTTGCTTTTTATGATAGGCCCGCTCCAACTGGCATGATAATACTGATGGTTATAACATGCCAACTATTTGGTCTTGGTGTTGCTGGTTTATTTGCAGACATCCTTGTAAAGCCTGAAGCCATGATTTGGCCTGGAACTTTATCCAATGTTGCACTATTTGAGACTTTACACTCGAGAGAAAACAATATTGCTAATGGCTGGAAAATTTCAAGATTTAGATTCTTTGTAATAATATTCACGTGCGGTTTTGTATACTACTGGTTTCCGGGATATATATTTACAGCTCTGTCGTATTTTACATTTATATGCTGGGCGGCACCAAATAACGTTGTTGTCAACCAACTATTTGGTCAAATCCAAGGCCTTGGATATTTCCCTTTAACATTTGATTGGGCCCAAATATCTTATAACAATTCACCCATATTGACACCAGCATCTGCTCAAATCAATATGATTGTTGGGTGGCTTATCTTTTTTGCTATCTTGCCACCAATTTTATATTACAAAAACTTCTTTTACTCGGCGTTCTTGCCTATGTCTTCATCCAACGTTTATGACCATTTTGGACTAGAATACAACGGAACCAGAGTTATTGATAGTGCTGGAAATTTCGTTCTAGAGAGCTATAAGAATTACTCTCCTCCATTTCTGTCAGTGACCTATGCCATTTCCTATGGATGCTCATTTGCTGTACTCACAGCAGGACCAGTATATGTTTATCTGAATTATGGCAATTTGATCTGGAATGCTTTGAAAGGAACTGGGAGACGTGATGTCCATGTTAAATTAATGGAACGATATAAAGATGTCCCCAAATGGTGGTATATCTTCATTACCGTTGTAGTATTTTGTGCTACTATAAGTTGTATGGAGAAATATAGAGTAGGCTGGCCAGTTTGGGGAATTGCCCTTGCAATGTTAATGGTTTTTGTGTTTATTCTTCCAATCGGTGTTGTTTTTGCTACTACTAATATGAATACAAACTGTATGACAGTGTTAGGTCAGATAATTAGTGGTTATGCTCTTCCAGGAAAACCCATCGTTGCTTTAACTTTCAAGTTTTATGCGTACACTGGCATTTCACAAGCTATGGCCTTTTCTCAAGACATGAAGCTCAGTTATTATATGAAACTCCCCAAGAGAACCACATTCTCTGCTCAAGTAGTGGCTTGTATTCTTGGAGCTTTTGTCCAGACTGGGGTTTTGATTTGGATGCTTGGTAATATTGATGATTTATGTAGCTCTAACCAATCTGATGGGTTTACTTGTCCTCAAGGGAGAGTGAATTTCGCTGCTTCTGTGATTTGGGGACTAGTAGGACCAGCGAGATTATTTGGTGTTGGAAAGATATATTCAGGCTTTTTGCATTTATTTTGGCTAGGAGCAGTCTGTCCAATAGTCACATACCTTCTAAGCCGAAAATATCCACAAAACAAAATCTTCAAGAATGTTAATTGGGTGGTTATTTTCGGTGGTACTGGAAATTATCCTCCAGCTACTGGAGTCAATTATACAGCATGGTTTGCATTTGGATACTTTTTCAACTATTTCATCAAAAAGAAGTACAGTCAATGGTGGCTTAAATATGTTTATGTAATGAGTTCAGCTTTGGATGTTAGTTTGGCACTTGCAGGAATCATTATTTTCTTCGCTCTATCATATTCTGGCGTCACCATCAACTGGTGGGGAAATTCAGTTTATGAGAACACGGCAGATGGACGGGGAACTCCTTACAAAGCTATTCCGACACAAGGATTCTTTGGCCCATCAGAATGGCATTAGGAAGGTAATAACTTAGTATTAGTTTACGTAATTTATGGAAATTTATTTGATTCTCAAACAGCATCAACCTTTTAAACAGCTTCATGACCTGATGCGGATAATGGTTCAGGGTCAGGGGGGGAGACGCTTAGTCCACTTTACCAAATGAAGAATCCTACTGTAACGCCGGTAAGGGCCTGTAACCGACATTGTCAGCTGTATGCCCTGAAAATGCACAAACAAAAATATTAATCATCCTGACAACCACAAACTTTTTATGATGCCACTACGGCAAGAACCTCACGAACCGGAAATTGTTGAAATAGACGATGCAAGTGATAATGATATCCAAGAAGTGGCTGTAAGACAAGTACCAGAACAAGTGGAGGATATTAGTAGTGATGAAGATAACGATGGCAATGAAGACAATGATATTGAAATAACCGCAACGAATGTTCGATATAATCCCATGCCTGCACCCATCGAACCACCGGTAGTGATGCCAGCACATATGATGCTTGGTCCAGAATCAAGGTGGCAACAGCAATATTCACGGTTTGAAGCAGGTGCTTTTTTCCACCCTCAAATATTACATCGATCTCTTGGACGTCGATTTATACAAGATTCAGGGGCAGCCAGACGTATGGGACAGTATCCTGTTACTGCTACTACATATCGCCAGTTTATAGGGTGGGCAGATCCTTCTAATAGAACAGACCACATTCCTGTACGATTTTATAATGGTGGCTATCAACGAGATATTGATTTGGAGAGAGCAATGCTGCAAAGTCTGGAAGAAACTGGCGGCCGAGAAGAGATTGTAGATTCTATAAAGAAACCAGAAGTACCTGGATCATCTGTTTTACCAGGATTTAGTAGAAGCATATTGCCAGAATCTGCTGATGTACCAGTATGTGCTCATTGCAATATTGAGCTAGGGGTTGGTATCGTTGAACCGGAATCTTATGATGGGGATAATGATTCACAATCAGAAGAAGGTTCCCTGCATAAAAGACGAAGAATTAATGCTGTTTCTGTGGTTAATCATGAGACAGATCGGCTCTTATCTAAGAGAATATACTGTTCAAGGTGTGGCCATGTGTACTGTGGTCGTTGTTACAACTTGATTATGAATAGAAAGCTTCCTAGGAAATCACCTTTAAGATCTTGTGTTGTTCCCGGTTGTAAGAATAAATTCAGAGGAAAGAAGCCATTTTTTGAAGTGCATTATTAATTATTATTATTTTTTTTTATTTGTGTGGACTTATTTATTGTATCTTTATTAGAATCTCCTGCATGTTGATCTTGCGATCTTGATATATGTTATTTATTTATTTTTTTGTTTATTTATTTATTTATTATTATATTTTTGTTTGTAAATAAATATTCTAGCATTCATGAAACTAAGTATTTAACCTGTTTCGCAGTTAATCGATTGGTAGACTGGAAAACCAGCAGACCTCTAATTACTTCTTGAATAGCTGGAGATGCCCTGGATATCAAACTTGATAAATTACCCTTGCTACCAGGCTCAAATTCCATATGCCTAAAGCTATCACTCAAGCTCATTTCGGGCCAGGATGCTACAGTTGGGGTACCAATCATCTCTACCTGATCCCCTAGCAATGCTATATCACCATTATATGGTTCAAATGGCCCTCTTGCTTGTGCATCTATCATCTTATAGATGATACAACCCAGAGACCACATATCTATAGCAGATGTGTAACTAGTTAATGCAAATAATAGTTCTGGGGCACGATAGTTTGAAGTAGAAACTTGAGTGATCTTTCTATCAACAGGTTCTTTACCATTGTTATCAGGTTCTATAAAAGAGATGCCAAAATCAATTAAGACAGGATTACTGTCAATATTCTCAAATAGAATATTCTCGGGCTTAATATCCCTATGTATAATACCATTATCATGTAAATAACCAAGACCTTCAGCTAAATCATGTACAATTGATTCTATTTTATCCATAGGCATACAATTTCTTATTCCACTTGGGTATTGAGATTTACAATGTTTTTTTATAATCTGATTCAAATCATAGCTTAATAAAGGAAGCACCATAACCAACTGCTCTTCAAAACCTGCTTCAACTGTATATGAATCAATTAAAGTCATTAGTCTATTTTTATGACTTTTAGAATCACTCGAGAATTTCTTTAATAGGGCCAATTCCTTCAAAGCATCATGCGGAGGTGCTTCTTCATCCAAGATCACCTTTTTCAATGCTACAGTCCTTCCCGTCTGTACATGACTGCCCTTATAAACGACTGAGAATAGGCCCTGTCCCAATCGTTCTCCAACCTTATAGTCACCATCACCCATAAGTCTAAATATATATATTTTTTGACTTGTGGATAATAAAATATAATATTAAATTTTACCCAAGTTTTGAAACAAAAAGATTGTTAAGGCCAAGGGTCTGCGACAGCAGCGGCTTCAGCATCACCATCTCAAGCAGTAAATAGAAAGCTGCACGTTTACCTGATAACCAGAGACCATATTCACAGCCAATGTCATCTTGGACTAATATAAATACCACAGATATCGGTACTTCGATATTTAATGAGAAGCTGGAGAGGAAGCAAGACTTGCTAATTGTAAAGCAAGACACTATTGAAACGGCTCTACAATTAAACGAGATCAATCTGTTGCAGGATCTGGCAAAATCGAGACAAGGATTGGTGAACAATGACATAAGACGAAAAGTATGGCCAATTTTAATCAAAAATATTGGAAACCCATCATCTATCTCAGTTGAACAGGAATTACGTGAAAATGCCATTGCTCTGTTGGATGGTAGCATTGTTGCTGAAGACGGCAATCTAGGGATGTCCAACATAGATTTAAGTAGCAACGCAGTCTATAAAAATAGTCCCGATATAACCAACGAGTCGGAATTAGAGGAACTCATACCATTGAGTGCAACCAATAATGTAGGCAATAATGCCAGTGAAAAAGGGAATGATATCGTGCCGGAGCCTGAAGTGTCTTTGACAATTGAAAAGGATTTAAACCTTTCAATAGTAAATGACACCGATTTAGAAATGTCTACCATCAATGGAAGAGATATGTCTATGTCAACATTAGAAGTTCCTATATATATCATTCCCAATTGTAAAGACCAAGAACAGGTTAAGTTGGATGTCAACAGGTCATTTGTTAATTATCCTGACAATCCATCGGACGAGCTAAAACAAGAGCTGTTACAAATAGTTTGTACAGTTCTTGCACGAAACCCACATTTATCTTACTATCAAGGATATCATGATATTGCCCAAGTTTTCTTATTAATTTTTGGACCCGACACTGGTGCTGATATTTTGGAAATAGTTACTTTAGCATTACTAAGAGATTACATGATGCCAACGTTGACACCTGCTCTGGATCATCTTGACTTTATTCCTAATATTATAATGGCTGAAGACCCATTTATTGGAGAATATATCCGTAAGATCAAACCATATTATGCGTTATCGGCCGTCATAACACTGTTGTGCCACAATATCCGATCTTTCAAACAAATTTGTATCATTTTTGATTACGTTCTAGCCTTTGGGTCAATAGATATTGTCATATATATCTACGTTGCATTCGTTATCCACCAAAGGAAATCGCTCAAGGAATCTTTAGAAGACCAAGACGTTTTGCATTCTTTATTAAGTACTGCTGCCGATGACTTTGATGGGGATTTGTTTGAAGATATCCTCAAGCCTGCTGGTGTATATATTAAGAAATATCCATTGGAATCTTTTGCAGTATGGGAAAAAATCTCGTCTTTTTCTGTGTTGAAGACTCTGAATATTGGAATTGATAAACAAGAACTAAGGCATATTTTAGAAAGACAGACAGAGGAAACCGAATTAATATTAAAACGAGAAAAAGAGGAAAAAGAAAGATTTCGCAAAGAAAAAATTACCAAAAGCAAGACTCTTACAAAAAGACCATCGTTATCCATGATATTGCTATCAAAGAAGCGGTTCTACTTACCGACATCATTGATCGGTGCATCCGTTTGTATTGGAGTTCTTGGGATTGTTTTATCAGGGACGAAATACGATTTTCAGCATGTTTTTTACAAGCTCATTCATCATCATTAGCATGTTTTTATATTTATTTATTTACTTATTTATTTATTCTTGTTCATTTAGTTCATTTAGTTCATTTAGTTCAAAGTATCAAAATGCAGGCTATAATAGTCTAATTGAAGCACTCATGTCTTCTATTAACTTCTGATGCAACTCATCCCTTGTAAAAAGGATCTTTCTGTCCTTCTGATTCTCATCATTTTCTTCTTTTGCTGATTCAGGAACACACTTTTCAATTGGATCTTGATGGGTTGGGGACTTACCAATCCTATCTGAACATTTAAAACACTTCAAAACAGGAGGCGCCGGTGTAGAGACAAATTTTGTATACCCACCATTATATATTTCTGTCTTGGTTTTGGGTCTCAAAGAAGATATAGTGTTCCCAGTACCATTGTTACCCATAGTTGAAATAGGACTAACCGAAGTAGCTATCCGATTTTGGAATACTAGCCTAATATCTCCATAAATATATAATCTATTTTTGTTTGGGCAAGCAATCTTTAAATGTATAGCATGTATTAAAGATTTAGGATCTTGCTGGTATATCTTCTGGCGGAAGAATGTCCTAGTACCACCAGGCATTTTTCGTAAATCATAAGGGATCAAAAAGAAGTGTAATCCAGTTTTTTCCACATTGAATAAAACGATTTGGATTTGTCCTTCTCTAGGGATTTTATACCCAGGGAATCCTGACTTACTTGTCTTTTTTGAGTTATAAATCTCATCAAGATCTATAGTACCAACATAGGGAGATCCTTTGGCAGCATCGCCGGAATCCCAGTCATAAAAACTGGCCTCAAAAGAAGTATAAAACTGAGGAGGGCACTGACCAGCATACTTTCCTTTACCTAGTACACCAATACGAGCATGGAAAGTCACTGGAGGTGATACCGAGGATGCAGCCATCCGTCTTGAGAACAAGCTTTCCTCATATGATCCCACAAATGGTTCTCTGTGAGAAGACTTACGCCGAGACTTGGGAATAGGGATATCAACATCTGACAATATTGGAATACTTTGCTCAGATATTAACTTTGGTAATGTTGTGTCAAACCCATTATCTACTTCTATCAATGGTGAGCTAGGTGCTTCTAGAGCTGACTTTCGACATTCTGAGCATAACGGGAGAAGACTCTTTGTCAATTTTAGTCTACTATTGGAATCACCATCTTCGTTATCTTCAGTAACATCACTTGCAGATGTTGAATGGAATAAACTAGACCTACGTCGGGGTCTTGGAGAAAATGGTGCTTTAGTCCACAAAGATCTTGGAGGAGACGATGTCGGAGACTGAGATTCCATGATTGCTCTCAAAGGTGCTGGCATGATAATACATTGATACTCTTACCAACTGATGAGATCTGTTGAAATGAATAAGGTTTGCCATCTAACTAAAAGAAACAAAAGGAAAAAAACAAAGTCAAAACTGAAATATAGGTGGTGTAAAATATGGTATGATACACTTGAAACCGAGAGAAAGGGTCGAAATAGGTGACTGAAAAAGAGAGATGATTGCGACTGGGATAACTTAATAATTCTTTTATATCGGGTCATCTTTCCCATGCTTTAGATGTAAAGGAGCGGCTTAGCCGGGGAGAAAGCTGTACCTTGTACTGGTACGCTACGCACCGTAACTGTATTATACTACTAAAGTCACATACTTTTTGTAAGAAAATAATAGACAATATACAATGTAGTTTATAATATAGTTTATAATCGTTAAGATTTAAAAGAAATTTATTAGAGGTTCTCTAAAAGTAGATTGCCCTGAAAATCCTTTAGTCGTGGTACTCTTCACATGGCGTGGGCACCCTCGATCGCCAGCTAATATGGTCATGTGACCCCACGTTTCAAGTCAACTACACACTGTTGATTAAAGATATACTACGTGAAAAAAAAAGAGTGTATGAATCGGAACTAGACCGAAAAGAAATGAGCAGTACTTTGGACTATGAAATCGAAGATGAAGATGATGATTTATTCGAAGATGCTACAGAGGATGTAGACCAGGAAGAAGCTCCTCAAGATGATGTTGATATGGGAGATGGAGACGGAGAGGGAAATGATGAGGGCCTAGAAGAAGAGCTGGAAAAACAAGCTGATGAAGCTGAAGATGACAACATTATAGAACCTAATACAGATAATATAGAATCCAATTCTGTACCGGACAGTTTAGAGCATATTAATGGTGATGCTATGGATATTGATATTGATATAATGGATGCCAACAGAGGAGATACTAATATCGTTATTGACGACCCTACAGATAATGGCCACTTATCATTTAAACAACAACACCCTATAGCACCCGATGACAAGCTATTAAATTGTTCATCATATGATATTATCCCATATGTGGCAGCAATTCATGCTTGTCCTGTTTTCTGCTTTGACTTTTCGTGGGGCATGAAATGGATGTTTACTGGTGGACAAGATGGATTTATTAGAAAATATAACTTTATGGATTCAGTCAATGGTAAGCTTCCATTAACAGTAGCTCAGAAACACCAATTCGTTGATAGTATTACAAAGGCAGGTGTAGTTGTATCATACTGGGAAAATGAACAACCTATATACCAAAAGAACGCCAAAATAGGAGGAGACCAACAATATGAACCCTTGCTATCACCGGTATATTCTATAGCAGTTCAATCAGAAGCCCTCTGGCTACTGGCAGGTCTTGAAAGTGGAGGTATAACCCTGCAAACCGTTCGTCATAATGAAGGACAAATTCAAGCATATTTGGACTACCACAAGTCAGCTGTTTCATGTATAAAATTGGATGATAATGAAACTAGGGCCATCAGCGGTAGTTGGGACAAAACTGTGGTTGAATGGGATTTGAATACAGGTAAGCATTCCCGAGAATACTTGGGAATCACTGGTCAAGTATCAAGTATTGAATGGCAACCTGTTGGAGGATCATTGGTTTCGGCACGTGCATTAAAAGGACTTAAAAAGCTCGAAGCAAATAGAAAGAAAGCCCTAATAAGTACAAGTGTTAAATCAGAATCTAAACCGTTGAGTGGTGCTTCGAATGGTTCGATTTTAAAAGATGCACCTGCTGAAGATGATGATGACGAAAAATCTCTCGAATCATTGTTTGGTGATGATGACGATGAAGGAAATGATAATAAAGATGGAGATGTTTTTGGTAATGAAAAAGGCGTTAATGATAATACGAATGATGACATAAAACAAGAAATAAAAGAAGAGCTCACGGATCATGCCAAAGACGATAAGGATGGGGATTCTGAAGAAAATGACGAGGATGACGAGGATGACAATAGTGAGCCTGGAAAGGTACAAACCAGCAATTCCATCTTTTTGAGTTCTAGTATTGATGGTGTTATTGATATTTGGGATAGACGTCAAGCTACTCGAGCGGGACGAATTCCTGTGCCAGATGGAACTCCACCATGGTGCATGAGTGCATGCTGGTCTGGGGATGGTAATTTTATATATGCTGGACGACGAAATAGTACAGTGGATGAATTTGACATCCGAGCTAATTTGGCTGCACCTTCTCGGACGTTTAAGTTCCCATCAGTATCTGGAGCAGTTTCAGCAGTTACTGCTATGCCCAATGGACGACACCTATTGTGTGGATCACACGATAACATCCGATTGTATGATCTTCAAGCATCATCCAAAACCAAAGTCCCTTTCTACATTATACCTGGACATCATGGTGCAGTTATTTCGAGTATATCAGTTGATCCTGGATGTAACTATATGGTATCAGCAAGTGGAAATAGAGGCTGGCAAGGAAACTCATCAGATGTTGCTATAATGTATGAGATCAGACCTTTGTAATATTTAAATTGTACTTTTAATATATCTAATCAACATTTAGTATTAATTTCAAACATATTTCACCCAATGACTTATTACTGTTACTTAACTCAGGTGGAATAATCAAAAGAAAAAAAAAAAAAAAAGAAAAAAGACACAAGCCTTCGACTACGACAAAATTGAATCATGTACAAAAATTCATTAAATATACACAATATACGGTATATCCGGTTTTGTGAAGTCAAGCAAGATAAAACATATCCTACTTTCCAATGATTGATAAATTTTTTTAGATCTAAAAAAACACAAACAATTAAAGATTTTTCCGAGCTTTTTTTAATTTTAAGAGAGTTTCATTTTTTCGTTGACAAAAATTTACTCGACGTCAACACCACCCTTTCTCTTAAGGATAGCCTTTCTGTCCTTGTCGAGGTAGAGCTTGGTGATGACAACCTTGGAAGCATCGATGTTAAGAGGAACAGAAGCACCGCTGGCCTTGTCCTTGGTGAGCTTCTCGATTTGAACGGCCCACTTAAGTCTGTAAACTTGACTGACCTTTCCTTCACGGCCCTTGGAAGAACCTCTGACAACAAGGACCTCATCGTCCTTTCTGATGGGGATAGACTTAACCTTGTACTTCTCTCTGAGCTCCTTGGAGAGAGGAGCAGACATGAGAACTCGTCGGACAGAGGAAGGAGCCTCGAAGTGGGCCTTTCTGGACTTTCTGCGAGAAGAAGAGACGTCTGCTGTTAGAATACCATTCATTTACATGATGATAATATCGCTTTTAAGCCTGACTTACCTGGTGAAACCTTAGCCATTGTTATGTGATTTTCTGGTTATACAGGTAATAAGAAGTTGAGAACGCTGTAATGTATCAATAGTACTGAATCCGTGAGTTGGGAGTTGGTGGTGAGTCGGTTTCTGCAAGCGTATTTTCAGGTCTGAAATTTTTTCCAAAACAAGAACGCAGTCACATTTGTATGCGGCTTGAAATAGCACTGTGTCTATTTTTTACATTGTTACAGTAACTTGTTACTATGTATGGGTAATTCAAGGAAAAGGAGAAATTCAGCCGTTTGTAAATTTATTTAAATGATCAATATTGCGGTTGCTTGTATACCTAGTTTAACTTTACTTAGTAACAGGTATAACAGTTATCGCTTAACTAATTGGCAGCAGCAGTAAATATTGTAGATACATCAGGCACGAACTATAACTCACCTTATTCTGTACACAGAGTTCTATGGGGACTCTGACTGGGAGCTTAGCTGTTAATAGTCATTTTGGACGCACTAGTCATACGTATTCTTTTTGTGTCAAACTACGACTCAAGTATCCATGTTTAGCCAAGCTAGATGCAGCTGGTTATACGATGCAATTCTCTTTTTTATTCAGCTTTAAAACTAAGTAATAAATAATTTGGCAAATGACCGAGGTGTAGATTCATAGATTCGTATTATAGTCTCACATTTTTAACTTCGCGGTAGATTTATCTCATTCTTAAGCACTGAAGATCATCAGTAAAGGATTATCTATTATTATGACCCAGTCAAGTAAAAATAGCGGGATCCAGAGATCTTGATCGTATTGACTATTGCAAATTTTATGCAGTCTTATCACAAGCCGATTTATATAGTTAACTTAACGAACTTAATGTACAAAAAAGTTAATACCACTGTAGGGAAAACTTTGTTTTTAGAGTAGAAGGTCGGTATACAGAATCATATTGTATGCTACCTTGACAACAGGACTACAATAATAAACAATGGGCATGCAATAACCAGGGACCATTCCATGCACCTTAGATTGAAAAGACGATAATTATCAAACTTTGTTAGTAACCAGAGCAGACGTTTTGCCAAACGTGGTTAGTCAGTTACTAGAAAGTATTGTAGTTGTGTTAGTGGTAGCTCAAGGCTTAGAAAGAGCTGAAGTTAACAGATGGTCACTACGACTACTGCATTCCATAGATCTAAGTCCTTTGCAGAGCATCCTCTATACAATAATTAACAATATTAAACACTAAGGAGTATTGCAAATATTAGATATATTGATGAGATTGTATAATGCAGAATTCGTAAGTATTGGATTATTAATAATTTTCTTCATTTCATTTATCTTACAAAGTCAAGACGAATATTTACTACCACTAATCTATATAGTCTGCATCTAAATAATTAAGGTTAAGTTTATTAGTAGGTCGGCCGTTTACAGTTGGGTATGTAGGTGCATAATTAGTTGAACTTAATAATAGCTGTTCTACCTATATTGGAAGGACCGGATTGACCGATGCATATACAACAGCACCGGTTGTTAAAAAAGGCCAATAATCACTCATGCGAAAGCTAGATACCGTAGGGCCACTGTAGAACCAATGCTCCTATTGCTTTATCTCGTTGTTAAACAAAATAGCAATAGATAAACAAACAATTGATTGATTGTATCGCATTTCATATTTTTCAGCAGTTGCAAATTGAAGTAGTTGATTATATTACAAACTGTTTAACAAAAAGTCCTTCGAAAGGTTGAATGGAGTGCGCATATGATGATATTCAAGTCCCCTTAATGATAATCTTTTCTAAGTTTTGGTAGACATACAATGAAGATCCTTTTAAGGGGGATTGACGTTAACGGCACAGCAGGTAGTGAGCCTGTGAGTTGGTTACGCGGTAAGTTAAGTTAAAGTAAACACGTATTAACTAACTTACTCTCTTTACCATTGTTAATTAATTGCACATTAACAGAGCTATAGGAGTAACATACTCACTACGCGAATAATTGATAGTGTGATTGAAATCCGAGTTACACGTACAACTATTTCCCATATTAGATATATAATAATATTAATTAACACCTTATTTTCAGCATTCTGATCTCACCCATGATCTAATTCAATGATTAGCGCATAGTAGATCCTCCTTTTCAGCTGCAGACGGTTGATATATCTTCAGCCATTACACAGAATACTATTTATAACAATAATTCTAAAATGAAGTGTACAAATCAAATAAGGTATTTTTTGTAAATAAATTCTTTGAGTATTGAAGAATATAAAAGGACTCAGTTAAACTGGTAGTTATACTTCTATAACTGAACCTGTTAGAAGTAACTCGTTAACGTTAACCTTAGTTAAGTTAACTTAATTGTCTTGGAAAAAACCAGTGCGGGCTGCTGCTGCGAGGTACCGACAATCTAACTTACATTCCAAGCAACATTTGGCCCAACCAACTGGCTTAGCTGTAACACTAACTAGTAGCAGACCTTAGCAAAAACGTATACTGGAACATCGGTGCTGTCAGCAAAAAGCGATGATCCAGTTTAGTTTAAATGAACTCTTTATTAATTTATTGCTGTATCATGATAGATCCCTGATCCTTCTCATTTTGAAGTATTATATACCTTTTTGATGAAATTTCTTAAAAAAGCCCTGTTTAAATTCTTTGAAATTAGACTATGCATATCCTGATATAAGATGCGGACCGTTTTGTTTTTTAGTTGTTACATGAGGAGACGAATCGATCATAGTTAACCATAATGAAAACATTTAGTCGTCGATACGAGTTATCAATTAGATGTGTAGGAAATACCAACTGCTGTATCTTTTGTTACAGGTCCCCACACCTCCTGGTAAATTATATACTGTAGCGACACTCAGATAAACTTTTGGTAACAGTTATAACTGAGCGTATAATAACAAATTCTACTTCCCCTCTGGACCCACCACTACCAGTTAACATCCATGAAACACCCTTTCACATAATTACCCCTTAATTGTGGTCTCTCACTATTCAAAAAAAACTTAAAAATAAATTGCAATTATATCTTTAATGATAATAAAAAAAAAATCATATTGATCGAGTCTCTTATCCGATTCGTCCCTTTTACATACCCGATTGCAATGTTTATCTGTTTCCCTCAAAGTACTCATACAGCTCAGTCCCGCATAGTTCAAGCATAAGCATCTGGGTTAGGTTGTAATAGTAATGGATCAAAATATGCAAACACATCATAGATCTTTCAGTCATGACCCCTAACAAACTGTCCCTTTTTTGGTAGCTACAGGGTACGGAGCCTAGACAGTTGGGCCTGTTCCCAGTGCTAGACCTGTACCCGTCTGGATAAG
The DNA here is from genome assembly GCA_030572735.1 of Sugiyamaella mastotermitis. NCBI lineage: Eukaryota > Fungi > Ascomycota > Dipodascomycetes > Dipodascales > Trichomonascaceae > Sugiyamaella > Sugiyamaella mastotermitis. The sequence continues at coordinate 66,594 of JAJMBN010000051.1, forward strand.
CTGGTAAATAGTAACCTGATGGCACATCCTTAAATACATATCTATTAAAAGAACCCCCCTTCCGGTTAGTAGACCTTTACAGCCAACCTCTTGATTTTTTTTTTTAGTTTTCTTTAAACTATAAACAAATCTTGATTTTGTTAAAGAGACGCTTTTATTGATTTTGAAATATTTTCTGGTCTTTTTTTTTGTTTTTCTTTTTTTTGATAAAGTCCTTCAAATTACTACTATTTTGCATTTGGTCCTGTCGAAGGCAGGGTGTGTTATTTTTACAAACAAAGTTTGAATCCCTTAACAAGTATTAGACAAACAATCTTCGATTCGAATACCGACAATCCAAATCAAAACTTTTTTTTTTACTTTATTTATTGTTTTATTTCTTGCATTTTGTTTTAGTTGGTTTTAACCAAGTTTTGTTCGTATGTTTTTTTGATTCGAAAAACGTAAAGACTTTTAACGTTTTAATACTTTTAAGCCAGTTGAGCCAAGACTTAGAAGAAGATACCTATATATCAAAATTGGCCTTTTTGAAGGCAGAAAATATTGACCCCATTTGTTCCTATAACTGTGTATTGAAGTTATAAGTGAGATATGTCTGTTTCTATTCCAAAGGCGACACATACCAGACAGTCTGGATCAAGTGGTAACCTATCGCCTGTCGCTTATTATAACCCAGTTTCTCCTTCAAACTCTCCAGATACTTATACAAGAACTCAGCACGCATCAAGACCAGTTACAGGATCTCGTCCTCTTTCTGTCAACGGGTTACTTGCCAGTAATGAAAGATTACAGTCAGCACTGGAGTTTGAGGAAATCGAAACCCACCGACTAGAAAAGGCGCTGCGCGACTACAAAAACAAGTTGGACGATGCATTATTAACACACAATCAACTAGAAGATGATCTGGTAAACAGAGATAAAGTTATTGCAACTATTCGCAATGAATTGAAAGAGGTCAAGAGGTCAAGAAATGAGCTTGAAACCTCATTATCCCAAGAGGTTATGACTTATATTAACGAAAAACAACAATGGTTAGATAAGGAGGTTGCTTACCAACAGCAGATTGAGAAGTTAAAGATTGAATGCAGTGTTGAATCAAAACCAGTAATCTCTGGTCCTTCAACACCATCAATGTCTCCACAGAGTGCTCCCCCTTCTGTACAACCTCCTATACAACCTCAGATCAATGCTGCTGCCAATAAAACCATTGAAAAGCTTCGAAATGAGTTACAAATGATTCATCAACAAATGGAAATGGTCTCAAAGGAGTATACCCTCCGGTTAGATAATGTCAAAAAAGAGATGGATCAAGTTAAGGCTGTCAACAGCCGGCTTATGGAAGAAAATGAAGGATTCCAGTTATTATTAGCAGAGAAAACTATTACAGGCGGATTTTCATTAGCTGATGAGCTTAACGAATTAGCTGTTGATAGTGAAGGTGAAGACGATACCTTTAGTAAACATGATATTGTCGATTCAACTGTTTTCTCTGATGAGCTGTCAGATGAAAGTAGTTTCAACGATGATAGAGCTTCTGGAAAAGTTTCTCCTGATAAAGCACGTATTTATGAGCTGGAATTTGAAAATAAATCCTTAAATAATTACAATAGAGCTTTGAAAATCACTCTTGAAAGATTGGTTAACCGACTATTGGAATATCAAGAATTTGAGAAAATTGTTGAAGATAGGAATACCATTCCTCAGCGCAGCATTTCTTCATTCCAAGAACGAGTCAGTTCTATTGGAAGCAATGGATCGTTTGGATCTTTGGATATTCCTAAGCATCGTTCAAATAGACACACTCGTCCTAGTGTAGGCAGTTTTGAAGATGTATCAAAACCAAGCCAACGGATTGGATACCATCAGCATACTTCAAGCACTCCAAACCCATTATTTAATGTCAATTTGTCGCCCACCCCTCCAATGGGTGCTGGCCCAAGACACAGACCAGTTAAGGCATCTTCTAGTACCTGGTCATCAATATTATTCTCGCCAAACAAGAAAAACGGGGTTCCTTCTATACGTAATATATCTTTGGGTGTCGATGACCATGTCCCTGGATATTCTCCTGGATCAAGTATTTCCATGTCATCTCCTACAAATAGCATCAACAGTATGGCTAGTAGTTCAAGTACATCCCTTTCAACCTTAGGTAATGTACAAGTTCAAGTACAAGCAGATGAGATTGCTAAATCATTTGACTCTGATAGAAGGCTATCTATTCGAAGTACTAAAAGTCAGAAAATACTACGCCCGTTGAGATTATTATCTCCGGGAGCAGTTTCTGAAATCCCTTCGAATAATACTAATGAACCCATTAAATCATCTGCATCATCGTCATGGTCTTTAGCTCTTTATTAACCAAAGATTTTCTTTATTATTACTATATATGAGTCCCTATTTCTTGATTTGACAGACCCTAGTATTATCGTTAATTTATTTGTATGTATATGTATAATAATTTATTTAATTTTATTAACTTTTTAAACAAGGTTATATATGTATAATCTTAAAATCAACTGAAATCCGGGGTATTAACCTAGCCCAGATTGTTGAGAAAGTACTGCTGAGAAATTGGTTAAGGTGTCACACTCTGCCAGATGATGATTATATAATAAAATATTATTTCACAGTATTGAGGAGAAGTTAAAGTAAGTTACTTTATAAATTATAACCATAGAATTGAAAATCACTAGTAACCTATGGGCTTTAAAGCATGTAAGGATTTTCGAATCATTTTGATAGCAGATATCTGCAACATTAATAGCTCATGTAATATACAATTAAAGTCTTATGACGTATGACGCATTTTCACATGTGAATCAGATCAAATTCGATACAAAGTAACCAAAGTTTTCACGAGAACGAGCTTAAATCTATTTTCGTTTCAATTTAGTTTCAGTGCTGTCCAATTAAATAACCTTGGTGATCATAAGGGTGTAAAAAAAATTTAAAGGTAAGACCGGGCCGAGCATAGTTAATGTGGTGCCTTTGAAAATGTGACTAATATATTTATATCATCATTTATTATATTATTTCTAGCCTCAACAAATAAAATATCTGTATAGACCTACTAGTCAGTAAATTAGTATTATTTAATGGTAGCCTTCATACCATACTCTATATAATCTTAGTAACTAATCATACGACTATGTGGGGAATTAAGAGGTCCTTAGTGGGGGCCGACACCGCTAACAGCCCCACGGTGAGTCAATTATCGGCTGGGCCTCCCCAACCAGCAATGATGATAAATGGGGTTGATGGCAACTTATGATGCATACGCGCCACTGCCAACCATAAAGTAAGTTGGTCTGACAGGTCAAAATCATCGAATGACGACACACTCAACTTAACTTCTGTATTCCCACTTTTTTGCTTTAGTAATTGGATTAAATATTGCCAAAGTTAAGGATCAAACAAAAAATATTTGTTAATATTCAAACTTTATTATTATCAACATTCAGGACCTTTTAGTTGTCAATCTATAAATCTGATTTCTTTGTTATATCGGAAGTATTTACATAAAGGTGACTTACAGTACCGGGACAACATTGTTTTGGGTCTGGTCTACAAAGGTACTAATAATAAAAGCAACCACAACACAAGTGTAACAAGGGATAAAGTTTCAACAAAAAAAAAAAAACTAGACAGAAGTGATAAACAAAAAATTCTTTCAAGTTATTAACTACAAACAAAATTTATTTTATTCAATTGAAATACTAGAAAAAATGTCTGACATTGGCGGACCTAAAGATTCGAGCAACACCAGCAGTGCATTTTCTAGTTCAGCACCTACATACGAAATTCCGAAGAGACGAAATTCATTATTTGAATGGGCATTCTCAGGATTCTCTACTTCTCCCCCTACTAATTCTGGATTGAACCCAGAAAGGCAAGGCAGCATTTCTTCTATTCTTCAATCTGAAGGACAACGACGACATTCCGAATCAAGTGAGCGAAGTCCTGCACTAAAGTTTGTAGAGGATGACAATCAACTGCGACGAACCTCTACGCTCTCTTCATCACCTTTGAGTTCTTCTCCTCTTGGTGCTAATCGTACAAGACCTAGAGCAATTAGCCAATCTGGTATTACTCATGATGAAGCATTGAACTTATCCAGAGCTGGTGTAACAAGAGCCTTGTCTTTAAAGGACAGCACTAAAGGAACAGGCAGCCAATCATCTAAGCCAGTGGTAAATCGACCTAGAAAAGGATCTAAAGCTGGTACCAAATATGAAGGAATGGGCTTAGTCGCAGCTTATTCAGGAGGACCGTCTTCATTTTAAAGATACCCAAAGATTTGATGAATGACACTTGCATGCTTATGAATGATTTAAATTTACTTTAAACAAGGATGCTTATGATGATGATTATGAAGATGATAACTATGACAATAAGATTATGATGAGGAATTATATTTTATTTTATTTTATTTTTTTTTGTTTATGATAATGATGACAAGAATTAATTTATTTGATTGATGCGCAATGACTCAGTTTTCAGATAAGCCGCGACAATCACTTGGGATTTGCAGTTGATAACATGGACGGTACCACCCACCCAAATATATACATATATATATCTAATAATATCAACACAATTAACATATTGCTTCTATATATATCACTTTGTATTCTTTTAATATTTTCAATGTCTGTCAAAATTAGAAAAGGTGAAGTAGAAGACATTTCGATAATCACCGAGATCTACAAGTATTATGTCTTGACAAGTGAGGCTACTTTTGAGATCGAGCCCCCTGGATGCGACGAAATGATCCGGCGATATCATGATATAACCGACAAGGGATTCCCTTATCTTGTAGCTACTATCGATGATAAGGTAGTAGGCTATTCATATGTTAATGCCTATCGAGCTAGAAAGGCTTATGAGTTTACTGTGGAGGATTCCATATACATCGATAAGGATGTCAAAGGGAAGGGAGTTGGATCCAAGCTTTTGGAGACTTTAATGGAACAATGCTCAAACCTTGGATATCGCCAAATGATAGCAGTCATTAGTGGCATTGGTACAGCATCTATTGCACTACACAAGAAGTATGGATTCAAGTTTGGAGGCAAACTAGAGGCGATCGGATATAAATTCGATACATGGTATGATGTGAATTATTTACAGAAAAGTCTTGGAGACGGCAAAAATAGCGCTCCTAACCTAACTAAGAGTTAGAGTTTGAGATCAATCAGCAAACAAACTGACCTATCTAGATACTGAATTTTTTTATTAATTTTTTTAACAAGTGCAGAACTACCTTATGTAATTAATGAATATAAAGATAGTGCTGAAATCAGCCAATGCATTAACCATCATTTTCGTAACATACAAACAAATAAAAAAAAAAAAAATAAAAAACTACATACATAAATATTAAACAGAACAAAAAAAAAAAATAAAACAAAACGAAAGAACAGAACTAAATGACAGGGTTCGGTAATGGTTCATTAAGAATATAACTGGGAACAATATATTCTTCTCTGATATTGTTTCCTCTGTGATCATGAGGGGGTAGCACTGGTAAAGGTGCATGGGCAACATACGAAGGAACATCAGGAATAGCAATAACATTGGAATCTCTACTTTGTCCATAGCTATTAGGGAAGACTCCTCCTTGAATGCCATACTGAGAAGATCTGTATACAGGATCATTTCTAGAGCCACCATGACCGTATGGTAATTCCTCTACAGGGGTAGCATAGTCAGATGCAATACTATCAGTAAACCCACCAGGGTGACCATGTGATAGAATATGGTTATCAGAAATAACAGCGCTTGATTCACTATTTGAAGGAGAGGTAGTGGGGACAGTAGCAATATTGATAGTGGAGCTATAAGACTTTTCTAGCCGACTGGGAGTCTGATGAGTCCGTCGACTCAAAACAGCTTCATCGAATGATGCAATTGTACTTTCCAAATCATCATTGTTATATGAAAGCTTACTACTGGAGCTACCAGATCGATGGTGTGGCTTGAAAGTATCTAAAGTAAAAAGCTTTGTTCGTAATAATGGTCTCATAACTGGTAGACAAGCGACTAACATTGAAGTGAAACATTCTAAAGCAGTTAAAATGGCAGACTTTGAAATGGATCCAGTAACACCAATAACAACAGCCCGAACAATAAGTAGAATAATAGTAATGATACCAAAAGAAAATGTAATAATAATACCTTTCTTTTGTTTTTGGCCGACTCCCTTCATAGCTCGAATCATAGGGAAAGGCAAAAGGAAAATAAGAACATCGACAACCAAATTAAGTACAACTGAAATAGCAAATGGCTCAACTGCAGTAGAAGAATAACAGTAGTTATTTTTATCTAAAGACCAATTGAGTGGGATAGGTTGACATAATAAGATATTTACAAGAATAATCACTAGTGTAGCAGCAACCGAAATGATAGAAGTGATGTGTAGAAACAGTCGAGCCTTGGTATCTTTGGGTATTAATCGATAATATAAACTTAAAAGAGCATATTTTATACTCCATAAACATAAATAATATGGGACGGCCGAGGCATAGACTACTTTCAACACTCTAATTTGAGTAGCATCATCCTTATGGCCAAATGGTTCAGGAAGATCGAAGTAAGACATTCCTTTATCCATAAAACCATTGACAATATTAAAAGCATCCATCGAGATCCAGCAATAAAATAATGCCTGGGAAAAGATTAAGATATATTCCTCTCTTTGCATACCTTGTTTTGCTAACTTGACTCGAACATAAATTCTTAGTAACAAAAATAGTAGAGACGCTGTACATAGGGTCCACTCGACCGCCAATGTATCATAAGCGACAACCATAGTGAATATTGAACAAGAGTTTTATAAAACCAGACAAATAAAAATCTTGCTATAACAACGAAGGAACAAAAAAAAGACCTGTAAAAAACAGGGATCTCCGATTCTTTTATGTCTGCCGCTTGTAATTTACAACCCACCTGTGTACCTACCTAACAAAACACTAGCTTAACCTAACTTTAGTGCGAACTGTATGTATAAGGCAATGGAAGGGCCCAACTAGTTAAAGTGATGCAGCTGCTTTGCAGCTGAGTTAATCGTATCGAACAAAGTTAAGCAAAAGGAAAGGGAACAAGAATAGCACTGCGCGACTTCTTAGTGAATCAACCTGAAAAAAGTAAAGAGCAGCACACCTAGAATACGTAACTGGGTATAAATGACAAGAACTATTACTAGCAAGAAATATTATTGTTAGTAATACTTGTGATCGAAGACCCAATTAGAGTACCGTAACGACTTTATTTAACTACAAGCTTATTTTTTTCTTTCTTTTTCTTTTCTTTTTTTCTTTTTTCTTTTTTTTTTTTTTTTTTTTTTTTTTGGCCTTTAAACTGTAATCAAAGTGAGCGTGGCCGCTACCAGCTTTCTTACCATGGTTGCTCGAAATATGCTTGATAGCAGCACACTTTTTTGACCGACCGAAGAAGTTTATTGACCAGCTTTTTACACGCGTTCCCCTTGAAGATCTTTATCCAATTCAAGAGGTAAGGGTATACAAAGTAGGGCAAAATCTCTGTTGATTTAAAAACCTAAGGTAATTTGACTCTGTTGCATAGCATCTTTAACCAAATCCTTGGCTTTACTGTAACTATCTGTTGTAGGTCTTGTCGAAAGGAGTCGTTGGAGAGACAATAGTCTGTGCACGCGTGTGCATAGCCAGACTATAGCTTTTCCTTACAAATAATTTATAGGGTCCGGAACCCAGGCTTACGTAGTAATAGCTGAAATTTATTTATTTTTTTTTTGTTGCTGGCCTGAAGATTTTGAGAATCATGAAACTGAGACTTGATATTATATATTTAACCAAGGAGAAAAATCCAGCAAAAATATTTGAAGTCATCCAGAAAATAAACTAAATAGGGTCTTAGATTTTTAAACTAATGAAAATTTATTTTTCTTAAGGCTCGAGCACCTGAGATCCACTCATCTTCGTGTTATGCGAAACCTGATCTACACCTGTCCTGTTGGCTATTGCTGATCATAGAATAACAATCACGAAATGTGCTTCTCAGCATCCGTTGATTCGAAACGCAATCTGGCACGACATGCTTAAAACACCTGAACAATGGCAAGATTGACTGATAATCCGATATATTATTAAATCGTTGAAAGTCGAAAAAATCCTTTGAAAATCTATCTGGTTACTCATTAAACACAACTCACATTGACTACTGAAACATTTCGGTATTTTATTATGAAACTGCTGATGAGCTAGCAAGCAACTTAACCTTTAACTAACGTTTACCAGCTGAATACTGATAATTCAGCGGCTAATTGGCACAGACCAGTTACTGCAGCTTCAGCACTGTTGAGCAGTGCCAACCCACCAAGTTACAGGGCTCTCCCAACACATAGCCGGGAGTGCAAATGCTTTCGTATTCGTATTCAAGAAATGTTTTAAACAGTTTTGGAAAAAATAATTTCTATAATTATACCTCCGAAAACGGTTATACGAATTTAACCACTTTTGAACTCCTATGGCAGAGGTATTAGAATTTTTTACATGACATAATTAAGCCCTACTGCCAATTCTTAGTACAGTAGTACCCTGTAAAACGCTAGTCAAAGGTAATTTCCTAACAGAATCCTGTGGAGTCCCACCTATTACCGGCACTGCATAGGTTGTAATGTGTGAGAATCCACAATTGTACCCAAAAATACAGTACAGCTTCAAACTAATTAGCTGAGTAGTAGCCTGAATAGATTAACATTGTAAGAGTTCACTCCTTTTAGGTTATCCGGACTGTATATCCCGATGCTTATGCTGCTGCTACACGAAACATGAAACCACCATGGTTAAAACATCTATAGGTGGAGTTTCTCTTCTTAGTCCGCAGAGGTAACTGTTGATTGTAGATTTCAACACCTCGAGTGTATGAGGTGCCACGCTATAGCGTCTATAGAAGTGATATCTCACCTATAGATTAATAATTACTATTATATATATATTTTTGGAACTGAATTAATTCTCGAGTTCTAGTCAATTAACTTTTGTTTTCTTAAACATTTTTAAAATAACTCTATTTTGTATTCCAGTATCCACATTTCAAAACCAAATATTTTGGTTGTCTCAGGGGGGGTGAAGAAGCTAAAAGCGCCACTATTATTGCCTTAATGGGTTAGTTACTTCAACATACTAGTATCAACAAACGAAAAAAAATCTACTGTGGTTACAAATTACCCCTGAAGATAACGTAGAAGATTTAAATGAACTTACTCATTATTATATTTTAATAAGTCTAATTAGAAGTAATCAGAATGAGAATCAATTATCATTGCAATTAATCTTAGTTCATAATTACTTTTACAGCCTCTTAAGCTGCAAAATTTGAGAGACTAAATAGAGCACACAGGTAACCATTGAAGTTGATTAGAGTTGTTGAAGAGGAAATAAGACATAAATTAACAATAAATAAATAAAAAGAATAAAGTACAATCAGCGGCAATTATATTCATGGCCTGCAATATTCCAATATTCACATTATGGGTAAATGCCCAAGCTAAATTGACATTAAAATCATCACTAGCAAAACAATATTTTAGTACAATCTATATTTTAGCTTCTGTCATATAACCTTGAATTTGCTCCTGATACATCTTCAGTTTTATAAGAAAATTGAGAAAGTCTGCTAATTTGAAGAATCATTCAAAGCATGCTTGTTTAAACCGCAACATAAAAATTATTACTACCCGAATCCTCTTCCACTTCAACCTTAAACACCTTGAAATTTCCTTTTCCTTTTCCTTATAACCACTATATCTATGCTCAGTACAATTTCAACAAGTATGTTTATACACAAGGGGCTTCTGAATCGTCTATGAAGAAAGTCCTATCCAACCCATCCTGAATTTACGTCAAAGTACTGTGGCATATACGTGTCTATTCGAGTATACGCCAGATTAAAAGTTATTTACCGCTTATACATAAAGTAAGCGCCTAGATCTTGATAATTTAAGCAACAGTGTTGAATATTATGTGAACCGGAATTCAAGAAATCCTTGAGTCTGTCTATAGGCATAAATTAAAACTGAATCCTTTCATTGGCTAATAAGAATAAATACTTCTCTAATTCAATAAACAGAAAAGACATCCAATTGAATTCCAGTTTTATGATATTTGATTAATACAAATATTTGTCAACCAGTCTTAGAGAATATGGCTGGCATTAATTTGTTATGCGTCTCTACTATCCTGAAAAGTTTATTTTATTCATGGGCATGCTAACCTATTATCTAATTGGCAATAATGTTTCAGTTAGCTTACTACCATGCAAAAGTAGCTGATTTTGGATATTATAGATACTCTGCTAGATTACTAACCAAAATCATCATGTTTCAATTGAGCACGCTTGTGCCTTCACCATTGTTATGTGGCTCTACAAAGGTTATGAACTTGTTGATAAAGCCAGAATTTCATCCAGTTCTAAATGTATTAGCTGTCCTACTTATATCCCTTCGTGCGATATATGTCCAAGTGATTGTGTATGTCTTATTTCACCTCAAACATGCTATACATGCCCAGAAATATCCTGTGTTAAATATAGTGCTTTAGCATCGATATCATATACTTCTTCAAAACCAATATCCTCATTATCAACCACTCCAACCACTACAATTTCTGTTACCAGTTCGCTTGTGCCTACTGTCGAAGCTTCTAGTGGCTCTGGTATCAAGCATCGGGCTATAATAGGCGCCACTGTAGGTGGGGTTTTCTTTTTAGCAATAGTAGCATGGGTAATATATTACTTCAAATATTATAGAAAACGAAAACAGGTAATAAAAGGTAGGTCGAAATTGCAAGCCACTGAGCGTCGAGGTAATCAGAGCCGTCATCAAGATCCCCCTGACCGGAGACCTTCAGCGCTTCAGCCTGAAACTCTTGAACACGATGATTGGCAACAATTTCTTAGGAGGAATACAGGATCTGGACCATTCGGACTGGCTCGACGCTTACGACAATCTGCTATTTTGACAGGTGGGCTCAATAATATTAGAAGTGACAATGAGTCTGAAACTTCTAAAACCAATAGGAAAAGCAGTCATGTTGCAGAAACGATACCTGAAATATTAGTAAATACTGCTGCTGATAATGGGAATATCAATTATGGTGATTCTCAACAACGTCAGAAATCCACTGTGTCACGAAACATATTCAGGACCTCTCTGTTGACACCACCAAGGATTGCACTTGATCCTCCCAAGCTTCCTAGTTTAACTATTTCCACATCAACCCCTTCGCTTAATTTTTCAATGTTTAGTAGTATAGCAGATCATATTGGTGGCGATCGTACCAGCACCGCTAGTGGCCTAAGGCGAATACATCCGTTATCGTCTGAAAAAGACCAAATTAATGAAACCGAAGTTCTAGCTCCAAAGCATAGCCAAGGTCCAAACCTGTTAACGACCAATAGCTTATCAAACAGTTCCTCGACGTCAAATTCATCACGAATCCCTATTATTTATGTACCACAGCCCACTAGTTTTGATCCAATCCAGCAAATGTCCAAGCAAGGATTGGATCAATTTACACCTTGTGCACATATATTAACCGATGATAATCACGACAGGCACAGTCAAATTCTCAGACCCTTATCGAAATTGTTCAGTTTTGATTCGACTGCAAACCAAAGTTCTCACTCTCCTCCAAGCACCCCACAGATAAAAGAACGTTCTCCTGGACACAATTTAGTAAGCTCACAACAATATGCTAATTATATTCAAAAAGAAAGCCAAGACTCTAGAATATCATTAGTGGAAGATCCTTACGTTGATGATGATCAAGTAGGACTAGACCCAAATCCATTATTTATTCCAGGATTTTCGTCAGTAAGCCCTTTAACAATTAACAAAGAAAAACGATATCCTGAGCAGGAGTCATCTCATTATGTACCAACAGATGAAGAGTTATATGATAATAATATTGCAACAGATTACCCCATTTACTTCAACGACGAGAGCTCTTCAAGTAATGTACAGTTTTACTTTTAATATATAAACTTTTTTTGTTGATTTTCTTTTTTTCTTTTTTTGCTTAATAGATTCAACTTCGTATATATCATATATATATATAATAAACAATGGGGGAGATTAATTTTTAATTTTAGCATCTAGACTTCAATGTCTTTCAACTTCATATTGGAAATCGTAGTAAGACTTGTCAAAGTGGTGAATTCTGATATAACCATCTTCTCCTCCACTTGCATAACCGATTCCTCTTGGGTGGACAGCGATAGTGTTGATAGGACCGAAATGACCCTTGACACGGCCGATTTCATCTTCAAATAACTTGTGATAGAATCTGGACTCGAACTTACCTTCTCTGGAAGAAGTGGTAGTGACATCTCGTGCTTCTTGACCACCACCAATGATAATGTAATCTTTAACAGGAGTAATGGCAGCAGAGTTCATGGGGGTTTCAGAAACGTAGTGCTTAATAGCTTCTAAATCATCGACCTTGACCAAAGTACCAGTCTTATCCTTTGAAGAGGTAATGAAGTAAGTTCTATCTAAAGACATTTGTAAATCGGTAACAGTACCTTCATGAGCAACAGTCTTGGCGATTAATTCACCAGTTTCAACACTGTATTTAGAAACTTCACCGTTAGAGTGACCAGTAACGATGTGTTCACTGTCGTAAGTCCATGCAGCAGTAGTGAATCGGGTTTGTCCCTCAGCATATCTAATAACCTTAATGGGATCAGTATCTTGATTAGTAGGATCGCTAGAGTTAAACTTGTAAATAGCGACACCACCCTTTTGTCCCATATGCTCTTCAGTAACAGCTAAAAAGTAATCGGCCTTGGGGCTGAATTGAACGTATCTAGCAGTAGCCTTAGTTTCCCACTTGAAGATGTTCTTACCAGTTTGAACCTCCCAAAGTCGAATAGATTGGTCAGCAGCACCAGTAATAGCAAAAGTAGTAGTCTAAATAGTTAGAATCAACTGAACCTTAATTTAGGAAATTCGAATAAATTATGCTTACAGGGTCAACATCGACAGAGAAAATAGCACCACCATGTCCTGACAAAGTTCCAAGACGTTCACCGTTGTGAGAAAACCAAACAGAGGCACTATAGTTAGTATACAAATCTATAAAAACTAAAATAAAACATGATATCACCTACACTTGATCTCTAGCAGTAGAGAATAAAAGATCACCTTCTCGGTTATATCTGAGCTAAAAACGTTAGTCTTTTGGATCAGTAGGTTGCAGGTTTTTGTTAGATATTTACCTGAGTCAGAGGTCTTTCATGACCCTTTCTAAATTGTTAGAACTGATGAATCATTTCAAGTATTAAATCATTGGCTGACATACACTATAATAGGTCTCATTGTACCTTTTTAATATTAATCACTTAGATACTTGACACTATGCCTTAATATATAATTCACCAAATGTAGATGTGAAAATTTCGTTCTTAGATATACGCACTTCCCACATGTAGCGAAAATTTCAGCAAAACATTCAGCCGTGCAAATAGCCGCATATATATATATTTTATAGAAATGAGAACACACGTAAGTACGAACCCTCTAACGCGTTAAATACAGTCAGTCGCATGTAGACTACAGTGAAAATATATATATGGCTCAAGGTCTTCAGTTGAGCTAATTGATAGAAATATCTACTTAATAAATATTTAAGTTTGAAAAGTTAAAGAGAAATTGTTACAAGCCTTTACTACTTGTTCGCCTTATAGCCATTATAGTTTGTGACTTCGGCACTGCCTGTGGACGGATCCAGATACCAGAAATATAATTTATTAAAAGTTTTAAAGATATGATTATAAATCGTGCATAATTCCTAGTTAAATATTTATGTTTTAATTAATTTTAGTTTACTCGTAACCGTCATCAATTTGGAAGTCACCGACTTGGAACTTCTCACCTGCTCTCTTCTTGTAAGCATCATTATCATGATAGTTCTTGACTCTAGAACGAACATATTCAGTACCAGTGATAGCCTTAGTTTCCTTATATAAACCGAGTCTTTTCAATAGTGGAGAAGGTGCAGTCTCAATACTAGCTTCTCCTGGTCGAACAAAATAGAAAAGACCGATTCTAGGCTGATTGACTTGGTCAGGAGGAGGTCGAACGACTCTGTGAATAGTACTTTTGAAGTATCCATTACTCCAGAATGAAAGAGTATCACCAATGTTGCAAATAATTCCTCCATCTACTGGTCTGACGTATTTCCAAGATCCATCAGAAGTTTTTAATTGAAGCCCACAAACAACTTGACTCCACAATAAGGTCAAACTTCCGAAATCAGTGTGAGCTCTTGCCCAGGTATTTTCTACCTTAGCATCCTCTTCTTCAGTTCTGGGGTGGTATTCCATATATCTCAAATGATCATCACTTGGAGCATCATACAAATGTCTGGACACAAAATAGTCTTCATCTAATTCAAGAATTAATGCAAATAAAATAAAAAGCTTCTTAGCAACTTCAAAAGCTTTTCTGGAAAAGTCCTCTAACTCAGGTCTAAACTTCTGAATAAACTTGAATTTTTCAAAGTACTCATTATAATAGCCTTGTTGAGTGAATTTAGGCATATTAATAGTCTCAACATTGTCAAGAATATCAGTTTCAAAGACTTTCTTGACACCTCTTCTCTTATAACCGAAGTAGTTACCGTTAGGGAAATCGCATTCGATAGCAGTCTTATCTTCAATAGATTGATTAAAGAAATATTGACCCAAAGAGAATTGTCTAAGAACTTCTTCTTCTTTTATTCCAGTACCAACAACGGCCCAGAAACCATCCTTTTGGACAGCATTTCTCAAGTCATTGACAAGTTCTTGCTTTCCAACAGGGTCGTCAAACTTGGACAAATCAATAAGGGTCAAATCTGCCCATTCCAAGTTATATTTGGTTTCTGCAGGCTTATTCCATAGGGGGACCTCGTCGACAGTCATTGTCATACCAAGAAATTACGAAAAACGAAAAAATCTAAAAAAAAGGTACACACTAGATACTAGTGGGCTATATATATTTAGCCATAAGGATTATTCTATGACATAGAATCGGAGCTCAGATGAAGTCTCCGAACCAGTCAGTAACGATTTATTGACATTTGGATGTTCAAAATATTTTGAAAATGACGTGCTTAGCATGATTGATTAGCTATTCATCAGGTTTGTGGGATTAGTATTGCCTAATTAGGCTAATCCTTATGAAGATCCTTCTAATATTTGGAGACACTGCTGTATGACAAGCGGAGTTGGCGGGCACACAATATTTAAATTTCGCTGATTGAGGAGGTGAGCATATGAAAAATACTTGGACTGTCCACTAGTGATGCTTTGAAAGGGTGATTTGTGGTTGAAGATGGTGGAATTGGTGGACTTTGGCCATTGTGATTTATCCCATCAGGCACTGATTATATCTGACATGAATGTACTGATTTTGACACCAGATCAACGATTTAAAGCATCTAATTAAAGGCCAAATTGCTTTTTTACATTACTATTGTGTCATGTATAATGAATTGGTAATTTGGACGAATATGATTGACGGAGTTGCCGGGAAGCTTGCCAACGGTAGGCTGATCGTTTTAGTTCCAGGCTAGTTGCACTAGCCTTTAAGATATGCTACTACAGTATCCAGGATCTAAGCATAAAAAATATGTATTTATTATGTGGATATTGAAAAATACTATAGCAGGTATTATTTACTTGGTAATTAGTTTTAGATATTATCCAAATAATGTAACTGAAAGAAAGAATACATTAAAGCACTAGAAAAGTCAATCCTCGTCATTTTTCAATTGAGCAACCAAACCGCAAGAATCGTACAAGAAACATAATAATTTTTCAAAGAAGTCTGAAAGAGAAAAAGACAAAGAGAGATGGATGATCTATTGTTTTAGAACTATACAAAACCATATGCAATTTTCACAATACAAGTGATAACTTGTAAACATTATACTACACTTAGACTTTTATGATCAAACAAAATCATCATTCACTAGTAGACCGACAATATAAAACAAGCAGCTATATTATTTATTACTTAACAGACGTGCTCTACCTTTTCGGCAGGACCAGCAGATCCCAAGTCAAGCTTGAGAGTTCTGTTGAATAACTCGAAAAGCAAGGTCACACATCCAGCAGTAATAGCAGGATCGAATCTACCCTTGGAAAGCTCGTCTCTAACAAATGCATGTTGAGCACCAGCAATTTCATAGAAAGAAAAGTTGACATTAGCATCTCTTAAGGTCTTTCTGATAATATCTCTACCCTCAGCAGGAACGTGGGGGTCCTTGGTACCAAAGATAAGTAACACTTCTCCCTTAATTTCAGAAACTCTAGCCAGAGAATGCAAGTCCTTGTTAGAAGTAGTACCAAGAGTACTAGAGTGAATATCAGTACCAAAGAAGGTGACAGCAGCCAAAACTCTAGGATCCATAGAAGATCTAAAAGCCAAGTGACCACCAAGACACATACCAGTAGCACCAATTCTACCAGTACAAGTCTTTAAACTGATCAAATAGTCGACAGCCAACTTGCTATCTTCATCATAAGATTCTAATGGCTTCTCAACCTTGAATCTGTTTCCGTCATCAGTACCCTTATCATCATAACCCAATGCTTCGGGACCAACAAAGTTGTGGTAGACTGATGGAGCAACAACTACAAAGCCGTTGCCAGCAATCTGTCGGGCGAATCTTGCAACAGGACCTGTTTGTTAGGAATTTCCCAAGCTTCCCATATTCAATTGGGCACATACCAGTTACTAATGTTAGAAATTGAGCTTCAAATGAACAATCGAGTCTTTTTTTTTTTTTTTTTTTTACTTACCTTGATAAATCTCGGACCAGACAACAACACCGGGGAATTTGGCTAATGGGTATCCAGGGATCTTAGGATGATAAACGTACAATCGTAAAGTAGTACCATAAGAGGTCTTGACGTCAACATATGAATCTTCTACCAACATTTTGAAGTTTGTTCTTCTGTTAATTTATATCGGTTATATCAGGAATAATTAGGACCAAGAAGGGACACAGGATTCCGGGTGGGTATTATATTGTATGGCCTGTTTTTCCTATAAGATTGGGGAGCTTTGAGCGGCTTTATATCCCCCACCCTCTTAAGGTAGCCGGACTTAAAAAGAATATTAGTTAACCTGCTAAACTTTTAACTGTAATTAAGAAAGTAATCATGAGAAAATTATAGAAATTCAACAGTATTTTGAAGGACGATTTTTAAATCAATGTTAATAATTATATTACTTATTTACTTTAGTCTAAAGTTGGAGGGCTTCCTTGATCAAAGCCTCCTCTTCAGCAATGTGGACCTTTTTAGTACCGGCAGCGACGGAGGCACTAGGTTGTCTACCAGCATATCTTAGAGTGACATTCTTGACGTTGGATTCATTAACAGTAACGTTGATTCTAGGGGCAACGTAAGACCAGGCACCAGCATTAAGGGGTTCTTCTTGACACCAGACCAAGTCCTCTAAATTGGGGTATGAATTCAACAAGTCTCTAACTTGGGCGTAAGGGAAAGGATGGAATTGCTCAATCTTGACGAAAGCAGTATCCTTAATTTGGTTAGCTTCTCTAGCCTTGTGCAAAGCAGTGAAAACTTGACCACTACATAAGACAAGTCTCTTGGTCTCTTCCTTGCTGTTGATAGAAACACCATGCTCAGCATCCTCAATGATCCACTTGAAGTGAGAATCACCAGTAAACTCTTCAATAGAAGATCTGGCAAGAGGGTGTCTCAACAAAGACTTGGAGAAGATCAAGACCAAAGGTTTTCGGAAAGCTCTGTGCATTTGTCTTCTAAGGAGGTGGAACAAGTTAGCAGGGGTAGATGGGTAAGCAACTTGAATGTTAGCATCTTGGTGTTGTCTTTCGAGCTTGTCAACAGAGGGGAAGACTCTGGGGTCTTCGTTACATAATTGCAAGTATCTCTCAACTCTGGCAGAAGAATGCTCAGGACCTTGTCCATCATAACCATGAGGTAAAGACAAGACGAGACCACTTCTTTGTGACCACTTGGATTCACCAGCAGCAATAAATTGATCAATAATTACTTGAGCAGTATTGGCGAAATCACCGAATTGGGCTTCCCAAATGACAAGAGCATCAGGACTGGTAAGAGAGTAACCATATTCGAAACCCATAACACCATACTCAGATAAAGATGAGTTGGAAATGACAAACTTGTCAGGGTCAGGACCAATGTGCTTGAGAGGAGTGTAGGTCTTTTCACTCTCTTGGTCGTGTAAGACAGCATGTCTTTGAGAGAAAGTACCTCTCTCAACATCTTGACCAGAAAGTCTGACATGGTAACCTTCCTTAACCAAGGAACCGAAAGCTAAAGCTTCACCAGTAGACCAGTCAATGTTCTTACCCTCATCAATAGTCTTAAGACGGGTGTTCAGGATACGTTTTAAGTTTCTATGAACCTTGAAATCTTCAGGGGTAGTAGAAACGACAGTACCAACCTCCTTGACAGTAGCCTCATCAATGGCAGTAGGTAAATGAGGTAAAATCTCTGTAGCCAACTCCTTGGGGGTCTTGAAACCTTCCCAAGCAGAAGACAACCATTCTCTTTGAGTAGGAGTGTAATCCTTAGACCTGGAGAAAGACTCTTCAAGTAACTGCCAAACCCACTTCTTGTGTTCTTCGACATCTTCCTTGGTGAAAGAACCCTCTTCAATGAGCTTCTCAACATAGTAGTTTAATGCAGTGTCCTTCTTAGCGATTCTTTGATACATAAGAGGTTGGGTAAAAGCAGGTTGATCAGTTTCGTTATGACCGTGCTTTCTGTAACAAACAATATCAATGATAACGTCAGTCTTGAAGGTAGCTCTCCATTCAGCAGCCAGGTTGAATATAAAGGTAACAGCTTCAATATCATCACCATTGACGTGGAAAATAGGAGCCTCCATACCCTTAGCAATATCAGAGGGGTAAGGAGTAGATCTAGAGAATCTAGGATCGGTGGTAAAACCAATTTGGTTGTTAACGATAACGTGGATGGTACCACCAGTAGAGTACGCAGGTAAGTTATGGAAACCAATGGTCTCATAAACAACACCTTGACCAGCAAAGGCAGCATCACCGTGCAACAAGACACCCATAGCCTTATCATACTTACCAACATCTTGCTTATAGTGTTGGATGGCTCTGGTTTGACCAAGGACAACTGGATCTTCAGCTTCCAAGTGGGAAGGATTAGCAACCAAAGACAAGTTAACCTTCTTACCAGAAGGAGTAGGACGTCTGTAGTTCATACCCAAGTGGTACTTGACATCACCAGAACCTTCATCAAAAGTAGTAGAACCAGAGAATTCAGAGAAGATAGACTCATTAGGCTTTCTAACAACATTGGAAAGCATGTTAAGACGACCTCTATGGGGCATACCAATAACAACATCTTCAATACCCAAATCTACAGATCTGTCAATAAGAGACTTCATACCAGGGACCATAGTCTCAGCACCTTCAAGACCGAATCTCTTGTCATTAGGGAACTTGGAAGACAAGAAAGCTTCAAAAGAGGTAGCCCAGATAAGTCTATCAAGGATTCTTCTCTTTTCATCAACTGAGTACTTATAAGGAGTAGGGATTTCAATTCTCTCTCTAATCCAGTCGCACTTGAATCTATCGGGAATGTGAATATATTCAACACCGAAGCTACCACAATAGATTTGTTCACAGATTTGAATAATTTCTCTCAAAGTCTTCTTATTTTTACCATCCTTTGCGAAGTGAGGCAAGATACCAGGACCGAGGGTGATTTCCTCGTCCAAATCCTTCTCAGTAAAACCATAGTGTTCAATAGTCAATTCCTTAGGGACGTGGAACTCGGCATCCGCAGCAAAACTAATACCCAAAGGATCAATCTTGGCCTTTTGATGACCTCTGACTTGGTAAGCTCTGACCAATAATTGGACCTTAAGATGGTCAATAATGCCGTTACTACCGAAGCTAGAGGCAGGGCCGCCCTCCAATGCACCACTAAGAACACCACCAGAGGAAGGAACGATAGTAGGAGGAGCAACAAAAGCTTGAGAAGCAGGCTTACCTGAATCTAAGTTCTTGAAATATGACTAAAAAAATGTTAGTATCAAATAAAGTAAATATAATAGTATAATAGATGTAAAGCAATGAAGGGATATTATCTGAAGGCATATTGGCGTATAGATATGATAATAATAGAGTCGATATAACGCGATAAATATTTATAAAATAACTTAAAAAGTAACATGAGGATCAACAAAAGAGATATGATCCTCTTTTTTTTTTTTTTTTTTTTTTTTTTTTTTTTTAAAATTGGGTTCGTGACTTCTATTGTCGTCTGAAATTCACCTAAACTAATACGATAAACCCGATAAGTAAACCAATACCAATACCCCAGACTAATTGCCAACACTACCAAGATATAAATTGTTCATTATAATACACACCTGCCATGAAACATGGACACTAGAAGGGTCAGATTTCCAAGCACTGTACATCTCATCGATATAGTTGGCATTGTTGCTGTGTAAGAAAACATCATCCTAAAGAAAACAGGGTTAGACTTCAATATTAAAACAAAAATGAAATAAACGAAAAAAAAAGATCTTGACAAAGAACCATAGAAATGGATCCAATCACATTCAATTAGAATTGAAAAAGCTAAATTATTCAACTTCCAAGTCTAAGCAGACCTAAAAAATTACTTACAGCATAGTGTCTAGCTAATGATTTTGATGCTAAGGTCGTTCTGGCAAACGCCATGGAACGACGAGGCAATCTTTTTGAAACAGTCCTCAACATTGTTGATTACTCAATCCCGAGATCTGTTTTTTAAAGAATTGAACAAGAAATGGTTGTACAAAGACAAGCAAAACAAAAAGAAAAAAAAACAAACGGAAACGTAGGATGGGGGAAATAAGAGGTTAAAAAAGTAAGTCGTTAATAAACGGAAAATACTACAGGACGTCCTTGAAGCCCGAAAAAATGCTTTGGTTAACTGGCAGTACTGCAGCTCCAGGGTTTGTTTAAGGGTTTATCCACAAGCCCATACAAAGTGTCATTTTAACGACGCTTCCAGCTGGCTCAGTAGTGCTGCCTGACAGGGCACGGACTCAGGGTAATGGCACTGGTGACCTTGCCGGCTCCGAGTATCCGATGTAAAAAATGTATTTGTAGGATAGCAAATATGCAAATTAATGTAAGACCTTGACTGTTAAAAGCTAGCAATATCATAAGGCTGATTGGTCCACTAGAGCGTTGAAGCTGGCAATGCTGATCCCGACGTTTAACTGGAGCAATGCGAAGCATCACGAAAAAAAAAAAAAAAGCTCTCTTCGGAATTTGTCTGTAATGTTGGAGTTAGTACTAAGATTCGTCTGATAAACGATTTGCAAATGCTTTATATCAAGAGGGATTCTACTTGGGGTTGATAAATTTACTGATAATTTTTGGTTATTTAGAGACAGCAGTTCTAAGTGAGCATTGTATTTGATCTTAATCATTAGTTTATTTTTAGTTTATTTAGCCTAGTAGGTTTATTGCGGTGATATTTTTATTTGCACCTCAAAAAGGCATCAACGACAAATGGCATTCTGAGATTCTGAGATTCTATTTATTCAAAGTTGGAGACTGATCGCTTAAGCCTGTATAACTTTAATCTAGTTACAATAATACAGCTTAGCAGCTTTAGATTTGGAGACTAGATGTTCGCATCGACCGGTTATCGGATGTTGGATGCCATCACGCAGCACTGCACAACCAAGGGTAACTTGTTACAGTAGTTAGCTGTTTACAATTGTATATATTGCTTCTCCACACAACTACAGTAGATAGTTCTTCCCTTTATCCATGTAACAACATTTTAGTTAATGTTGATGTGCTGATGTCAACATGCTTTAAGCTCGATTTTCAGTTTCTTTAATCTCAATTCTTCTTTAAATAACCCAAATCAATAGATTCGAAATTCATAGTTCTATTATAACTTATTTATATTTATATATTCATTAATTCTGTGAATGTTCTCTGTGTGTACCCTACCTCCTGCACAACATGCTTACTATTAAGTAAGCTAAGTTAACAACTAAACTTAGCTCCTAAGTTAACAGATAACCCTGATGAGTGCATTGGACATAACCATTAATCGTTAATCTGATACGGTATTGGCCCCCTCCTTTCACTTAGATGAAGAACGTATATCCGGTACTACCGCTGCAAGATTGCAAGGGAGCATAATATCACGATAATCAATGGCGATTCTGGCAAAGCCAGAATATGATTGCACATTT
Source organism: Sugiyamaella mastotermitis (assembly GCA_030572735.1). Taxonomy (NCBI): domain Eukaryota; kingdom Fungi; phylum Ascomycota; class Dipodascomycetes; order Dipodascales; family Trichomonascaceae; genus Sugiyamaella; species Sugiyamaella mastotermitis. The sequence goes on from JAJMBN010000051.1 coordinate 88,891, forward strand.
TAGATTATATATTTAAGATTCATAATTCTAGTTTACAAATTATTTAAACATTATAACGATATGGCAAGTAGTACTGGAAGATCAATTTAACGTAGCTATAAATATTTTAGTAAGTTTTGGCCATTTAAGGATACGAAAAAGTTTAGTAACTTAACTTACTTTTAATCGGAAATTGCCGTAACTTAAGTTCGTGGACTGCTGTAGCTACCAATGGAGCATTGAGCGGAAAAGAGTTTTATCTGTCAATAGCCCCTCTAGACCCCCTGTATCAACTGCATAACGACTACTATATATAAATACAGTGTCATTAGAGAATAATAATATTAAGTAATAGTCACAGTGCCAATCTCCAGGAAGTGTCCCTCTACCATTCTGCATAAATGTATATTATTGTTTTATCATAATTCTCATATATACAGTAAAATTATAAATAAGGGAATATGTAAACTATCTATGCTATAGCAAAGTATAGACACTACTATAAACCAAGAGTCGTCTTGAACACTTTAGCTAAATCATCTTTAGCCTTTTCTTTTTTGATTGAAACTTCTGCAAAATTGATCCACGTATCAAAGTATTTCTCTATTTCATACCTACTTATACCTCCAAGGAAATGTTCTTGACTCCCAGATTTGTTTATTTCAACCCTTGAGAATTCATTAGAGCTCAAATGTCCATTAACACCCCCTCGCTCAGCCATTTGCATGAATAAATTCACACCAGCTTTGATCTTGGTCGGAGCCTTCTCGAAGCTGAAAAAACTATCAACATACGATGGAATCTTGGTAAAAATTACATCAGCTTTACAATCAGAACTCTTTTGATAATTCTTTCACTTGTACTACTATAACTATGAAGTACTGGTCTAAGGCTACTGCCTTTTTGGAACTCCATTCACTCTCATCAAACAAATACAAAGCCAGTTTAGACTCAGTTTAGACTCTAAGTATTTCATGTTGCTTTTAATAACATCAATCCCTCTAATATATCTCTTGAATCTGATTCCATAACCTTTTTGCAAATGCGAACAGGAGCTGTCTTCTTGTTTCAACAGAATCAATCTGAACCCAATGATTGGAGTGCTTCTAGTAATGATAAAGGTCAAGCTTTTGTACCACTTCTCCAGAATCAACCTCCATGGCACTTTTATCATTTGCGAAAAATTATTTTTTCGTCTCTACACCGTCCTTTGTTATCTTTGGGTTCATAATAATTGTAAAATCATGCCGATATGTCTAACTAAACTGGCTGAGGTTATATGAGTAACCGCGATTGTTAATGGCTTGAGGTATCTCAAGACAGAAACAACACAATTGATATCGTTTGTATGTCAGGAAGCATACACCGATAGGAGGAAGTTCTGAGGAATATTGCCCTACTAAATTGGAACTGCGGATTTGACAGGGGCTCCTAGTCACAGAGGTTCTGCTGGGGGTGTATATATCTGCGCACTCACACTCATCTCAGATGGGTGGACAAATGATCGATCGTCTACATTTTGTCGGTGGTATGAAACCAGAAGTTTCATTGGCGGTTGTCGGCCACTATATCGACTATAATTATTCAGACCAGTTTATAAGCATACAAAATGGGCTTGGGATCTACTACTAGTCCCCATAGTATATTGCTATGAGAGATAGCATCCCAAATCTTTGAGATTGTATGCTCTTGATTTGAGGTTTTGCTTGTTAGAATAAGATAGGTGTGATATCGGGAGTGGTGAACATTAAGTATATGTGGGGGCTTCTTCATTTTTAGTGGACATGATATTTAAGATATTAGTATGGAATTATCCGAGTAGAAGGCCAGCTACAAAGTGTTCGGAATAAAGATGATCAGGGTTATTGGGACAATAATATATATTATATGGCTAGAGGTCTAAAGGTGAAGTAGTTTATTTTATGCCTGTAAGTTAACTTAACTATGTATCACACTATCACTTGCATAATCACAAATGTAAGTTAGGTT